>AWOL01S0033649.1:26242-42078 GCA_000715115.1 Nicotiana otophora
AGAAAGCTGACATTGTAAACTGAAGTATTTCAAGCTACATAGGGAATTCCTAGTTCCTTCAAAGAATCTTTGGCTTATCTTCCATATAACCCATATAATACATAAAGATAAAACCTTTTTTGTTTTAGTCTCATCCGTCATTTTTTTGTATCCAAAAAAATGAAGCTTAGCAATTTCAAATGAATCCTTTAAAAGGGTTAGTTAGTAGGTCCCACTAGTTAGATGACTTGGCCACAAATCTTCCCAATTTTTGCCACCTTGATATGTGACTTTAAGAGTCACAATTTGAAGCTAATCTTGCTGCCACGTGGTGTGGGGTGGGAAATTGCAATCTTTATCCACTTATTAGATAATTAGGTAATGTCCCGTTACCCGATAATTAACCAATTACCCGCATAATTAAGAATTATCTCAAATTATTTAAAATTCTACTTATTTTAATATACTTTATACACCTTACTATTATGGTCATGTGGTACCTTGTATGACACTAGTGCATAAATACCGGGTATCATAGCTTGGACCGTATTTTATCCCAAAATGTCAAACTTTGACGAAATTTCTTTTCTTCGATTTGGTTACCTTTTTCCTTCACAAATTTACTCATTACGTGTTTGAAATAGTATAATGCTTATAATTTCAAAATAACCTCATTCCCGAATTTTACGTCGATTAACTTACGACGAAACTTTAACATACAAAAATGCGGGATGTAACATCTCATTTACGAGCTTCCATCAATTTACTTATGGCATAATTTACGTACTAAAATATGGGGTGTAATATAAACTATGGAATTTGTTACTAATATTGGTTCCATTGGATGTTGTCATTATAGATTGAAGTTGCTTAGTGTAGTAGATCGGGTTAGTATCATTCCGGGATGGATTGTGGTATGTATGGCTAAACCCTCTTCTTCTTAGAATCGAATCCCCCGATGTTCATGTAGTTGAAGTAAGACCTCGATCATTATTGAATTGGCTATTCCTAACGTGGTTGTGTCGACTGATATATGTTCAATATTTATTCTAAATACTTCATCATGTCATCTTACCATTTGAGAATATGTTCCAAATGTGGAATATGTGTTTGAAATGTTAAGACTTCATGTCAAGATTGAAATAACGGTTGTTATGCCAAATTGTATGAAAAGCCTCTATGTGCCTGAGATTCCAAAATTTGTTGTGTTATGTGAACTTAATGTCTTGAACGGGAAGCCTTATTGTTGTTGATAATGATTAAGATAATGATATTTGAATTTGGAAAAAAAGGACTGGAATTATGAAATACGGCCAAGTGCCAAGAATGATTTTGTAATCGTGATCACTAGTGCCAATGAATCGAAAGAATATGAAAGAATAATGATGTGAGATAATTGAAATTGTGGTTATGGTTGATGTCTTTAGTGAGATGGCCTAGGACGCCATGCCGCACACATAGTGGTAACTGTGCTGGAAATGATAATTGAAATCGTGGATATGGTTGATGTCTCAAATGAGATGACCTAGCCGATCGGGTTAAGAACGGACTCCGTGTAAGAACACGGTGGTATTGTGGAATGTGGATGGCACTAAAGATTACCTAACCTAATAAGATAGAAATTGACTTGAGAACTTATGTGATCCTTACTTGATGTTTTAGTATTGTTTTGAAGCTCTTATTGAACTCATGACTGTTTTTCCCCCTTGTATTATTGTCCATTATATTGAGATGATGTTTTAGCTTTACATACTAGTACTATTCGACAGTACTAAAGTCCCTTTTGCCGGGGGTGCTGCATCTTTAAATAGATGCAGGTGGTTACATAGCAGACAATGTTGATCGCAGTTAGTGGTACATCATCATCTTTTCAGCAGACTCGGTGAGCCCTATTTCATTCCGGGGCCATGTATTGTACCTTTTGTTTATATTGTGGTCACTGTTTGAGGTATATCCGGGGCCTTATTGCTGACACTATTTTTATTCTCTTTTGTATCTTTAGAGGCTCCGTAAACACTATGTGAGTTGTGTATGGGTGTTAGGAATGTTAAACCAGTTATGTTGTGTTTGATCACTTGTTCCATTCGATCTATAAGAAATATGTATTTTGAGACTTAAAGGAGCAATGGCTAATCAAACGATTTAGTATCGTATTTATGAACTTTCTGCTGTATAATTTATAAAATCATGTATTTTCTTGATCATGGGTGAATGTGGTAGAAAGAATCTAAGAGGCTTGCTCGACCGGGTTTACTTGGCTGAGCGGCGGTCGCGCTCCTCGATTTTGGGGTGTGACAAACTTGGTATCAAAGCCTAAGGTTTTAAAGTGTCTTAGGATGTCTCTGAGCCGAGTCTAGTAGAGTTCTTATTATCGGTGTGTTGTCGATCACATCTATAATTAGGATGCTACATGGACATTTAGGAACAACACCTTTCTTTCATGTTCTCAATCGTGTGATCAAGCTAATTGTAAGATATTTCCTCCTTTAACTCGTGCTTTACTTTAACTTTCAGTACATGGCACCTAAGAAGAAGGCAAGAACTGGCCAAAGAGCCAATGTCACCCCAGGAGTGACAGTTGACCCTATAATTGATGATGCGGGTGAGCACTAGTGGAGTGAGAACCTTCTTCCAATTACTACACTACCTGACTCTACTACAACTGATCAGACCGCACCTGTCCCTACGCCTGCTGAGGGTATAACGGTCCCTCCAACTGATATACTAGTTCTACCTCCAGTCCCAGCTTCCGATTCTGGTGTTTCTGATGTTGATCTTAGGGGAGATATCCAGATGCTGGCACAGATAGTGGCTTCTCAAGCCCAGAGATCAAATGTTGCATCCACTTCTTCTAGCCAACAAGGGGATTCTAGTGGTTCTAGGGTGAACATGTTTCTTCAGTTGGATTATCCGGTATTCACGGGTGCTAATCCCGAGGAGGACCCACAAGACTTCATTGATAAGATGCATAAGACTCTTCGGGTTATGAGCGCTACTAAGACGGAGGGAGTGGAGTTGTCCGCCTACCGCCTGAAAGGGGTGGCCTATTCTTGGTTTGAGCTGTGGGAGGACTCTCGGAAGGAGGGGAGCCCTCCACCAAGGTGGAGCGAGTTTGCTGACGCTTTCATGGACCATTTCTTGCCGGCTGAGACTAGGGAAGCTCGTGCCGCAGAGTTTGAGAATCTTAAGCAAGGGAGTAGGAGTGTGTGGGAGTATCACATGGAGTTCACACACCTGTCAAAATATGCCATTCTAATGTTGCCTACTATGGAGGTTAGAGTGCGCCGCTTTGTGCAGGGCCTTAGCCCCTTGGTTATCAATGAGGCTCCTACAGCTTCCTTGAATTCAGATATGAACTATCAGAAAATGGTAGCATTTTCTCAAGCTACAGAGGACCGTAAGTTGAAGAACAGAAGAGAGTGAGAGGGTACCAGCAAGACCCGATCCACGGGAAACTTTGGAGAGTCATTTGGTGGGGGTAGATCAGCTTTCAAGGGAGGGTCATCAGGGCCATCCCAGGTTTTTGCTCAGTCTTCAGCTTGTGCACCGCCAGCAGGAGCTAGTCAGCAGCAGGCGACTCATTTTAGGCCCAATCAAGGCAGTAGGGGACCCCACTAGCAGGGTCGATCAGGAGGGAGATTCCAGCAGCAGCGGAGGGCCCCATGCCCCAAATGTGGGAGGATGCATTTGGGAATCTGCTACATGGACCTGCCAGTATGTTACAGGTGCGTATTGAGGGGTCACATTCAAAGGGAGTGTCGTACATCCCGCCAGGGTGCGGGCAGAGGCACAACACAACCATCCAGTCTGCAACTGCTACATCTTCAGCACCCCTTCTAGATCGAGGCACTCTAGCACCAACATGGCGTGGTGCAGCTACGGGTGGTGTGCAGGGTTCAGGAGGACCCAACCGTTTCTATGCTATGAGTGGTCGCTAGAGTGCCGCGGCATCTTCAGATATTGTCATAGGTATATTGACTGTCCAATGTCATAATGTATATGCTCTTATTGATTTCGGTTCCACTTTGTCATATGTCACTCCTTATGTTGCTATGGAATTTGGGATAGAACCGGAACAACTTCTTGAGCCGTTCTCTGTATCTACTCTGGTTGGTGAGTCTATTTTGGCCATGCGGGTTTATAGGGATTGTGTTGTCACGTTGCGTGGTCGGGACACTGTGGCCGATCTTATTGAATTGATAATGGTCGATTATGATGTGATAATGTGGATGGATTGGCTTTATTCATGTTTTTCCAAGCTTGATTGCCGAACTAGAACTGTTAGGTTCGAATGTCCAAATGAGCCAGTTATTGAGTGGAAGGGTGATGATGTAGTGCTGAAGGGTAGGTTTATTTCTTACCTTAAGGCTACAAAAATGATCAATAAGGGGTGTATTTACCATTTTGTCCGGGTTACAAACACCGATGCTGAGGCACCTACACTTGAGTCCATGCCTGTTGTGAATGAATTTCCAGGAGTTTTTCCGGATGAACTCCCTGGGATCCCACCAGATAGGGAATTGATTTTGGGATTGGTGTGATGCCAGACACACATCCTATATCTATTCCACCCTACAGAATGGCACCGGTAGAATTAAATGAGCTAAAGGAACAATTGAGAGACTTGTTAGAAAAGGGTTTTATCCGGCCAAGTGTGTCGCCTTGGAGCGCACCGGTCCTTTTTTTAAGAAAGAAAGATGGGTCAATGAGAATGTGTATTGACTATCGGTAGCTCAACAAGGTCACGATCAAGAATAAGTACCCACTGCCAAGGATAGATGACTTGTTTGACCAATTTCAAGGTACTAAGTACTTCTCTAAAATGGATTTACGATCCGGGTATCACCAATTGAAGATCAGGGAGCAGAATGTTCCGAAAATAGCTTTTAGAACCCGATATGTGCACTTTGAATTTTTGGTGATATCTTTTGGGCTAACAAATGCCCCGGCAGCCTTCATGGATCTTATGAGCCGAGTTTTCGAGCTGTTCCTTGATTCCTTTGTGATAATGTTCAGTGATGATATTCTTGTATACTTACGAAGTCGAGAGGACTATGCTGATCATCTTAGGGTAGTTCTGCAAACCCTACATCAGCACCAGTTATATGCAAAGTTTTCAAAGTGTGAATTTTGGCTTGAATCTGTCACATTCTTGGGTCATGTCGTCTCTAGTGAAGGGATTAAGGTTGATCCTCAGAAAATTGCAGCTATAAAGAATTGGCTGAGGCCTACAACTCCAATAGAGATTCACAGTTTCTTAGGCTTAGATGGATATTACAGAAAGTTTGTGGAGGGGTTTTCTAACCTTGCCTCTTCGTTGACTAAATTGACGTAGAACGCAATTAAGTTCCAGTGGTCAGATGCATGTGAAAGGAGTTTTCAGGAATTGACAGTAAGATTGACTAAGGCACCGGTGTTGACCTTGCTAGAGGGTACAGATGGATTTGTGGTATATTGTGATGCTTCAAGAATTGGGCTTGAGTGTGTATAAATGCAACATGGCAAGGTGATAGCTTATGCTTATAGGCAACTTAAGAATCATGAAAAGAACTATCCAACACATGACTTAGAACTTACGACAGTGGTATTTGCATTGAAAATTTGGCGTCATTATTTATATGGGGTACATATGGATATATTCACGGACCAAAAAAGCCTTCAATATATTTTCAAGTAGAAGGAATTTAATCTGAGGCAGAGAAGATGGCTTTAGTTACTCAAGGACTACGGCATCGATATCCTGTGTCACCCGAAAAAGGCCAATGTTATGGCGGATGCTCTTAGCCAAAAATCTATTAGTAGTTTGGCTCATTTGGAGGCATATCAAAGGCCATTGGCCAAGGAAGTTCACCGATTGACTAGTTTGGGAGTTCGTCTTGCGGACTCTAGTGAAGGAGGGGTGATTGTAAAAAATAGGACTGAATCATAACTTGTGGTGGAAGTTAAGGACAAGCAATACAACGATTCATTGTTGGCACAATTGAAAGAGGGAATTCATAAACATAAGACCATGGCCTTTTCTCTTGGCATGGGTGATGGTACACTAAGGAACCAAGGGCGTCTATGTGTTCCAAATGTAGATGGTCTCCGGGAAAGAATCATGATAGAGGCTCACAGCTCTAGGTATTCCGTGCACCCGGGTTCTATGAAAATGTATCATGATCTTAAGGAAGTCAACTAGTGGAATGATATGAAGAGGAATGTAGCAGACTTTGTGGGAAGATGTCCAAATTGTCAGCAAGTGAAGGACGAACACCAAAGGCCCGGTGGGTTGGCACAAAACATAGAAATTCCAATGTGGAAGTGGGAAATGATTAATATGGACTTCGTGATAGGATTACCTCATACTCCTCGTAAGTTTGACTCAATTTGGGTGATTGTGGATAGACTCACGCAATCAACACGCTAAGGCTACCGATACAATGGAACAATATGCTTAGTTGTATATGAAAGAAATAGTCAGGCTGCATGGCACTCCGATTTCCATCATTTCTTATCGTGGAGCACAATTCACTGATAATATTTGGAAGAAATTTCAGCAAGGTTTGGGTACTTAGGTGAATCTTAGTACAACCTTTCACCAGTAGACTGATGGGCAGGCAGAGCGGACTATTCAGACGCTTGAGGATATGTTGCGTGCTTGCGTTCTAGACTTCAAAGGTAGCCGGGATGATCATTTACCACTCATAGAATTTGCCTACAACAATAGTTGTCATGCTAGCATTCAGATGGCACCGTTCGAGGCTTTATATGGAAGGAGATGTAGATCTCCCATTGGGTGGTTTGAAATTGGGGTAGCAGAGTTGATAGGGCCAGACCTCGTGCACCATGCTATGAAAAAAGTTAAAATCATTAGGGTGCGGTTGAAGACTGCTCAGAGTCATCAGAAGTCTATTCATATGTTCATCGTAGGGATTTAAAGTTCAAAAGAAGATGATTGGGTATTCTTCAAGGTTTCCCCCATGAAAGGTGTAATGCGATTTGGTAAGAAAGGGAAATTGAGTCCGAGGTATGTCGGACCGTACAAAATCATTCAGAGGATTGGTGAGGTGGCGTACAAGCATGAGCTACCACCTGAGATGTCGTTAGTGCACCCGGTATTTCGTGTGTCTATGTTGAAGAAAGTTGTTGGAGACCCGACACTCATTATTCCGGTAGAGACTATTGAGGTTAATGAGGAATTGACTTATGAAGAGATTCCAATTTCTATTATTGATCGGCAAATACGAAAGTTGAAAAATAAAGAAATTGTCTCCGTGAAAGTGTTATGGTGAAACCAGTAGGTTAAAGAGGGCACATGGGAGGCCGAGGAAGAAATCAAGAAGAAGTACCCTTATTTGTTTGAGTAGCTATGTAATCGTTTTATGAAATTGTTCCCAGTGAATTACATATCATTTGTACAGCTTCTGCTAAGGGTGTTTCATTTTCTTCATATAATATTGCGTCATCGGATTATGCATATGTTGTAGGATTAGTTTCTGAGATTCTTTGACAGATGGATTGGCTCAGTAACAGGGGAGACTCTGGCAAAAGTTTCGAACATTCATGGAGTTAGTAAAATTGGGAACTATTGGAGCGAGGATGAGGATTTAAGTCATATTGGGTGTCTATGGAGGATTCTAACCCTCATTCGAGGACGAATGATCTTAAGCGGGGGAGAATGTAAGGCCCCATTAAAATTTCCTAATGATTTAATATTTTAAAGTGCGACAACGGTATTCGGGAATAACTTATTCGAATATCAAAGGAGACCTATGGGGTGGAACCGCATTATTTTGACTTCAAAAGTGTTTCAACGAGGTCGTTTCTTCGAGTATATGTGGTATCACATTAAGCAAACGAGCTCCAAATTCAGTTTTGATTTAAGCATTAGATCCGTATTGAAATTACGGAGCCATAGCAAAATGAATCGTCAAATTCGAACATCGTATGAGAGGGTTATGCCCATTCCCATGTCAGGAATCTCGTCGCCAGCGCCCAGGGTAGCGTGGGAAACTAGCGCCAGAGGTAGCCTCCGGCGCCACCTGTGGCACCCGAAACGCTATATACTCATTCGGGGTTCATTTTACCCCATTTTGCTTGGACGAACTTTGGGGTTTTCCTCCACTCTCTCAAGACCTCCAACTCCCCCCATCTTCAAGGTGAGTAATCCCTATTAATTTTGTGATTCATTTCATCAATTCCACCCTAAAACTAACTCAATCCTCCATAAAATACATAGATCTTCAAAAATTGTTTTCAAGAACTCAAAGGAGGGTTTTGCAAGATTTCTTCCAAAAGGTAATCCTATACCCTTAGACATACATGTATGGATATATTATGAGAATATGAGTATGAATTAAGTATTGGAACGTTTGGTATGGTGATTGAAAGCCATAAGTTCCCAATTTAAATACATAACCATTGTAGAGATTGAAAGGTGATTATTTGACGGAATTTTGTTAGTTGAGGGTGGATGGATGGACATGTATGTGATGTTTGGGAGTTATGGATTGTTCAAGAATGATGGTGGGATAAATTATTGGTAAATGGTAGTAATTGGATGAACTAATTTTATGGATAAGAGATATAGAGATTCATGCCTACTAGGTGTTTGATAAAATGCCTAAATGGCCTAAAATATGGAATTTGTTACTAATATTGGTTACATCGGATGTTGTCATTGTAGATTGAAGTTGCTTAGTATAGTAGATCGGGTTAGTATCATTAAGGGAAGGATTGAGGTATGTATGGCTAAATCCCCTTCTTCTTAGAATCGAATCCCCCGATGTTCATGTAATTGAAGTAAGACCTCGATCATCATTGAATTGGCTATTCCTAACGTGGTTGTGTCAAAGGATATATGTTCAATATTTATTCTAAATGCTTCATCATGTCATATTGACATTTGAGGATATGTTCAAAATATGAAATATGTGTTTGAAATGTTAAGACTTTATGTCACGATTGAAATAAAGGTTGTTATGCCAAATTGTATGAAAGTCTCTATGTGCCAAAGATTCCCAAATTTGCTGTGTTATGTGAACTTAATGTCTTGAACGGGAAGCCTTATTGTTGTTGATAAAGATTAAGATAATGATATTTGAATTTGGAAAAAAGGGACTGGAATTATGAAATATGACCAAGTGCCAAGAATGATTTTGTAATCATGATCACTAGTGCCAATGAATCGAAAGAATATGAAAGAATTATGATGTGAGATAATTGAAATTGTGGTTATGGTTGATGTCTCAAGTAAGATGTCCTAGCCGATCGGGACGTGATCGGACGCCATGCCGCACACATAGTGGTAACTGTGCTGGAAATGATAATTTAAATTGTGGATATAATTGATGTCTCATATGAGATGACCTAGCCGATCGGGTCGAGATCGGACAACGTGTAAGAACACGATAGTATTGTGGAATGTGGCATATGGCACTAAAGATTACCCAACCTAATAAGATGGAAATTGACTTGAGAACTTATGTGATCCTTACTTGATGTTTTAATATTGTTTTGAAGCTTTTATTGAACTCATGATTGTTTTCCCCCCTTGTATTATTGTCCATTCTATTGAGATGGTGTTTTAGCTTTACATACTAGTACTATTCGATGGTACTAATGTCCCTTTTGCCGGGGGCGCTACATCTTTAAATGGATGCAGGTGGTTACATAGCAGACAATGTTGATCGTAGTTAGTGGTACATTATCATCTTCCCAGCAGACTCGGTGAGCCCCATTTCATTCCGGGGTCATGTATTGTACCTTTTGTTTATATTGTGGTCACTCTTTCAGGTATAGCCGGGGCCTTGTTGCCGACACCATCTTTACTCTCTTTTGTATCTTTAGAGGCTCCGTAGACACTATGTGGGTTGTGTATGGGTATTGGGAATTTTAAACCAGTTATGTTATGTTTGATCCCTTGTTCCATTAGATCTATAAGAAATATGTATTTTGAGACTTAAAGGCGTAATGGCTAATCAAACTATTTAGCATCGTATGTATGAACTTCCCGTTGTATAATTTAGGAAATCATGTATTTTCTTGATCATGGGTGAATTGGGTAGAAAGAATCTAAGAGGCTTTATCGACCGGGTTTACTCGGATGAGCGCCGGCCACGCTCCTCGGTTTTGGGGCGTGACAAATAGTTAACAGTACAATAAAATGGAAAGATTTCAAGGGACTGTAACGACCAAGCAGTTCTACCTTGAATCCTTGCGATCCCACTTTAACTCTGTCCGAGTCCGATAGCTCCAATACCTGGCACTGCACAAAAATGTGCAGAAGTGTAGTATGAGTACACCACGGTCGGTACCCAGTAAGTATCAAAACTAACCTGAATGGAGTAGTGATGAGGTACAGTCGAGACACTCACCAGTCTAATAACCTGTGCAATATAGTATACCAAAATAATGAATACAAGTACAACCAATTAATCAAGTCCTTCCATTATAAATCTTTCGACTATATATTTTTCAAATAGAAATCTTCAGGATATAATACTTTCAAATAAATCTCTTTCAATCTCTTTCAAATATAATTCCTTCAAATAAATAGTTTTCAAATAAAATTCTTTCAACTAAATCTCTTTCGAATAAAAGTTACCCTGTGACACAGCATTTCAAAATCATAAAATACGGGTCTCAGCCCACTTTTATATTTTCACGCCACCTCGTGCCAATTTCTCTATCACAACCGCACGGACAACTCACGTGCGAAATATAATCATTCATTTAACCACGACACCTCGTACCCATATTTCATATCACAACTGCACAGACAATTAATGTGCCAATATCATCATTATTTACTCACGGCACCTCGTGCCCATATTTCATATTATAACTGCACGAATAGTTCACGTGCCAATATCATCATTATTTACTCACGGCACCTCGTGCCCACATTTCATATCATAACTGCACGAATAGTTCACGTGCCAATATCATCATTATTTACTCACGGCACCTCGTGCCCATATTTCATATTATAACTGCACGAATAGTTCACGTGCCAATATCATCATTATTTACTCACGGCACCTCGTGCCCACATTTCATATCATAACTGCACGGACAGTTCACGTGCCAATATCATCATTATTTACTCACGACACCTCGTGCCCATATTTCATTTCATAATCCGCCTGGCAATAACCACAGGCTCCCAATTTCAACATAAATAAGACTATTATCAATTTACCAACAACAAGACAAATTGCACAAGTTATAAAAATGAACACAAGAAAAATCACAACATCACATGAAAATTACCAACGCAATAACCCCACATCATCAAATATCATTCTTGACAATCGCCACCCTTATCTCTCCTATAGCCCCCTTTATCACTCCTATAATAGCCTATATTATCCCTCCGCCCTGACAATATCAATAGCCACCCTTATCGCTCCTATAGCCATCCTTATCACTCCTATAATAGCCTCTCTTATCCCTCCGCGCTGACAATATCAATAGCCACCATTATCGCTCCTATAGCCACCCTTATAACTCCTATAATAGCCCCGTTTATCCCTCCGCCCTGATAATATCAACATCCACCCTTATCACTCCTATAATAGCCTCCCTTATCCCTCCACCCTGACAATATCAATAGCCACCATTATCGCTCCTATAGCCATCCTTATCTCTCCTATAGCCACCCTTATCGCTCCGCCCAGACAATATTCCAACACACATAACAATAGTGAAATGCCACCCTTATACCCACATAATATCAACAGTGAAATTCCACCCTTATATCTTCAAAATAATAACTCAAATACGACAACAATTTACACCGAATATTATCTCGGCAACATACAAAATCAATTCATATCACAATTTGCCCAATGGCCATAACCAATTTCAAAGATATAATAAAATTAATTAATTTCACAACAAATAGCCCAAGGCACTACACAATGTGTATAAAACCTAAAAACAACAACAGAGATGGAATATACTCAGTATAGGGCAATTCCTTCATTAATCCAAATTCTTGATAATTATATAACGCCTCGTTTAAACTTATTTCATTAATTATTTGCAGATGAAAAATCCATAATATAATTATTTCCAGAAAATATCAATTCACCCAATTCACGGAATTCACATAAATATTCAATTAATAACCACATCAAATTGTCATATAAAAACAAATTCAACAAACGCGAATTGAGGCATGGCAAATAGATGATTTAATAAATGCCAACAATTATCCAATTTACTACAAAATTTGCCTAAGACTTTAACCTGATCAATTTTGCACATATAAGCCCGAGTACGTACTCGTCACCTCATGTACACGACTTTTCACATTTCACAAATAGCACATAAGACTCGATGCCTAAGGGGTAATTCCCCCACTCAAGGTTAGGCAAGATACTTACCTCATTTCACAATCAATTTCAAGATTCCAATAAGCCTTTCTCTCGCGAATTCTTGTCCGATAGCTTCAAATCTAGTCACAAACAATTCCATATACTCCACACAAATCGTAGGAATTAATTTCATATGAAAATACTAATTTTCCAGGAAAATCCGAAATTTAACTCAAAAATTGCCCCTGGGTCCCATGTATCCGAATCTGACGAAACTCACAATATCCGACAACCCATTCAATTACGAGTCCACCGATACCAATTTTATCAAATTCCGATATCGGATTGACCTTCAAATTCACATTTTACATTTTTGGAAGATTTTGCAAAAACAACTGATTTTTCTTCCATAAATTCACCGAGTCATGATATAAATGAGTATGGAATCATGAAATATAATTAATATAGGATAAGGAACACTTACCCTAATATTTACCCGTGAAAGTCGCCCAAATATCGCCTAAACCGTACTCCCCAACTCTATTTTTGTCAAAAATGGCAGAAAACCCGCGTTTATAGGGCCTCAGCTGTTTCGGGCGCCACATGTAGTGTGGGGCGCTGCCTGTGGCACACTTTCNACCCGTAAAAATCGCCCAAATATCGCCCAAATCGAGCTCCCCAACTCTATTTTTGTACAAAATGGCAGAAAACCCCCGTTTATAGTGTCTCTGCTGTTTCAGGCGCCACAGATAGCGTGGGGCGCTGCTTGTGGTGCTATTTCCAGTACTTTTAAGCATCTCAATGCCAGGGCTAGCACTCCACGCTACCCTGGGTGCTGACGGCGATGAAAAATTATTCCTGACACGGAAATAGGCATAACTCTCTCATACGATGTCCGAATTTGACGATTCTTTTTGCTATGGATCCAAAGTTTCAATACGGATCTAATGCTTCAATTAAAACTGAATTGGAACTCATTTTCTTAATGTGATACCACATATTATTGAAGAATCGATGTCGAAATATCCTAGGTTTGATGCTGAAACAAAGCAAATCAAGTCCGATTGACCTCACATTTTGCACACAATTCGGGTCTTTACAAGATGATTCCGAAAAGGAGTTCTGTCAGTTCCGTTAGCTCTGTTGGGTGAATTTGAACTTAGGGGCATGTCTGGTTTGTATTTTGGAGGTCTGTAGCTAATGTAGGCTTGAATTGGCGAAAGTCGAATTTTTGGAGATTTTGACCGATACTGGACTTTTTGATATCGCGGTCGGATTTCGATTCTGGAAGTTGGAGTAGGTCCGTAGGGTTGAATATGACTTGTCTTATCAGAGGGTGATTCGTGTGTTTTAGCGTTGTTTGATGTGATTTGAGGGCTCGACTAAGTTTTTATGGTGTTTTAGGACTGATTGGTATATTTGGTTGAGGTCCCGGGGGCCTCTGGTGTGTTTCGTATGCTTAACAGATTGAATTTGGACTTAGGCTAGTTGCTGAAGATTTTTTGGTTTCTGGTGTTTTCGCACCTGCGGATAGGAGACCGCAGGTGGAGGATCGCACGTGCGGAAGGAGAAGCGCAGGTGCGGTTTGGTCAAGCTTGGTCTGTGAGCGCAGGTGCGAATTAGAGCTGCGGATGGAGTTACCGCAGGAGAGAAAAGGGGTGGCCTGGGCAGAATCACAGATGCGGAAGGTCATCCGCAGAAGCGGGCCCGCAGGTGCGTGCCCTGTTTCGTAGAAGCGGATATTTGTGGAAACGACATTCTTACTGATTGATTGAGCTTCGTTCGAGGTAAGTGGCTTACCTAACCTTATGTGGGGAAAATCCCCTTAGGATTTGGTACTGTTGTGATATGTGAGCGCCATGTACATGTGATGACGAGTACGTACATGGGCTATTTGTTGTAAAACCCGATTTATTTTATTGAGTAGCAGCCTGTTTTTCCTTTAATTTGAGTTATACTGTTTAAATGAGTATTAGTCTATTTTCATTCTTAATTGAGTTATACCAGTATGTGTAGTTATCCTGTTTAGTATATTATCGCATATCTACGTGCTTTAACTGCTTATTGGAACTCTGTGAAGCATGCCTAGTTGATTTCCTGCTTTTCCTTGTTCTTTATCAGTATAACTGTCGAAATCTTGTTGTTAAATGTTGTATTTATCGCTTTGAGCTGTATGTTTACTTTTGAGACTATGAGGCGGTTCCTCGGGAGTTCTCCCTGCACATTTACTTTTGAGACTATGAGGCGGTTCCTCGGGAGTTCTCCCTGCACATTTACTTTTGAGACTATGAGTCGGTTCCTCGGGAGTTCTCCCTGCCCATTTACTTTTGAGACTACGAGTCGGTTCCTCGGGAGTTCTCCCTGCACATTTACTTTTTAGACTACGAGGCGGTTCTTCGGAAGTTCTCCCTACACATTGACTTTTGAGACTACGAGGTGGTACTTCAAGAGTTCTCCCTGTATATTTACTTTTAAGACTACAAGGCGGTACCTCGGGAGTTCTCCCTATATATTTACTTTTGAGACCACGAGGCGGTACCTCGGGAGTTCTCCTTGTATATTTACTTTTGACATTGCGAGGCGGTACCTCATGAGTTTTCCATGCACAGTTATTTTGGGACTACGAGACGGTATCTCGGGTGATCCCCTGATGTTTACCCCCGTGTGTTGTCCTGTTGCCTTGATGTGTTTCCTTTTGTTCAATTCTAGTCTCTCATTATACTGTATATTATACTGCCTTATTTATTATTTACCAGTGGGCCTGACCTGACCTCGTCACTACTCGACCGGGGTTAGGCTTAGCACTTACCGAGTATCATTATGGGGTAATCATGCTACTCTTCTGTACATTTGTTTGTGTGCAGATCCAGGTACTTCTTATCAGCCCCGCTATTAGCTGAGAGTGCTGTATAGAGACTTCAAGGTATATCAGCCCCATCCGCAGACCTAGGAGTCCCCCTCTAATATTCCCTATGTCAAACGTTTCCTGTATTCTTTTATTAGACTCTGGTGTATAGAGATGCTATTTTCCTTCTATAGCTTGTGACTTACGATGTTCGGGGTTTTGAGAAGAATGTGTATTTATAGAGTATTAGTTATTGTACATGCCGAGTGGCATTGTTACTAGTTATTCAGTTATCCACTACTGTTGGGTGCCAAGTTTTACTTTCATTTTGTTATTTTCCGAAATTTATTAGGCTAACCTAGTCGTAGAGACTAGGTGCCGCCACGATGTTATATGAAGCGAGTTTGGGTCGTGACACGTTAGTATTTGAGCTCTAGGTTCATAGGTGTCGTGAGTCACAAGCCAGTTTATTAGAGTCTCGCGGATCGGTACAGAGACGTCTGTACTTATCTTCGGGAGGCTATGGAACTGTTAGGAAAAATTACACTTCTTTGTTTCGTTGTCATG
Organism: Nicotiana otophora; assembly: GCA_000715115.1. Classification (NCBI taxonomy): domain Eukaryota; kingdom Viridiplantae; phylum Streptophyta; class Magnoliopsida; order Solanales; family Solanaceae; genus Nicotiana; species Nicotiana otophora. The sequence goes on from AWOL01S0033649.1 coordinate 41,939, forward strand.
CGAAATTGTTAACTTATATATTCTAAACTTCTGTATTCTATTCTTTCTCACATATGGTGAGGACCCGTACCGGAGGATCTGATGACCAGGCACCCGCGCCCCCTACTAGAGCTGTCAGAGGCCGGGGCCGGTGTAGAGGA
>AWOL01S0033651.1:8453-48604 GCA_000715115.1 Nicotiana otophora
AATCCGATCCTCATTCTAAAATTAGGGTGTTGACACTTCTAACATAAAAGAAGTCACGTCAACGAGCGCTTCCCAGAAGATTTAGAAGACTCAGAGAGAAGAAGGGTGACGTAACAATTTATATACAGTTCAAACAATATCAAAGCGGTAAAAAGCGGCAATTAGCACATTTGGCTCAAACATGTCATATCAGATAATTACATGAAGCTAAGTATAACAGTTATCTAAGCTCAAATTCTGAACTCTGAACCAAAAGTTCTGGGTCTGTTTCTCCAGCAGAGTCGCCAGAGCTGCCATACCTCCTTTTTACAGGGAAAGGTGTTTTTCCACTTTAACTGACATTATTGAAAGGGGATTATTTATTTTTATTATTTAAAGAGTCGCCACTTGGAATAAATTATTAAGGCGTCCCAAATCACCGATTTATTTTAAAATCCCAATTCATGGAAATTTTGACTATGTTTAAGACTGCAAAACACAGAAGACCGGGTAAGGAATTCTGTTAACCTGAGAGAACGTGTGAGGAACTCCCGGATTCTGTGGTTTTAGTACAGTCGCTTTACAATTACAGTTGGCATAATTATCTTATTATTACACATTTTAAAACTATATGCGCTTTTACCTTTTATCGCTTTTAATTATTTTAAACAAATTATAAAATTTATTTAAACAGGTCATGATGTCGCGCACTTGTTATTTTTGTATATATTGCAAATCACGCCACGTGAAACGTACCTGTGATTTACAACATATTTATTTTATTATTTGAAATTGGGGTCAAGTCACGCAAACGTGCATTTGAAATTGGGGTTAGGTATCATGATTATGCCACAGAAACTGTACCCATAGTCACGATAATTTATTATTAGTCACGCGTAAGAGCAACTACGCATGTTCATAAGATTTAATTACTTATCTACAGTATAAGATTGCATGTGAAGGTCCAAAATTATGGAATTCATTTATTGGGATAGCCATACATTTAAAATGTATGGCTAAAGATTTAAACAAAGCATGTCCTAAAGATTCTTTTCCTCTACTGAATATCGATCTCATGATCGATGCCACGGCCGTCCACGAGATCCTTAGTTTTCTCGATGCCTACTCCGGGTACAATAAAATACAAATGAACCCGGAGAATCAGAAAAAGACTTCGTTCATCACTAAGTATGGCACCTATTGTTATAATGTAATGTCGTTTGGACTAAACAATGCTGGTTCTACTTATCAACGCTTAGTAAATCGAATGTTCGAAGAACAAATAGGTAAATCAATGGAGGTTTATATTGATGATATGCTAGTTAGGTCCCTGCGAGCAGAGAACCATTTGACACATTTGCGGGAGACCTTCGATATACTAAGGAAATACTACATGAAAGTCAACTCGGAGAAATATGCATTCGGGGTCGGCTCGGGCAAGTTCCTTAGCTTTATGGTATCAAATCAGGGGATCGAAATCAACCCCGATAAGATCAAGGCAATTGAAGACATCCCAGTCGTGGACAATGTTAAGGCCGTACAAAGATTAACAGGGCGCATAGCTGCCCTAGGCCGATTCATCTCGAGGTATTCATATAGAAGTCACAGGTTCTTCTCACTTCTCAAAAAGAAGAACAATTATGCATGGACCCCGGAATGCCAACAAGCATTGGAAGAATTAAAGCGGTACCTCTCGAGCCCGCCACTGCTTCATACTCCAAAAGTGGACGAGCAACTCTACTTGTACTTAGTAGTCTCGGAAATCTCGGTAAGTGGGGTCCTAGTTCGAGAAGAGCAAGGTACGCAATTTCTTGTTTATTATGTTAGTCAAACTTTAGGTGAGGTCGAGACCCGGTACCCACACTTAGAAAAATTAGCGCTTGCCCTAATAAGCGCTTGCCCTAATAAGCACCTCTAGGAAATTAAAACCATATTTTCAGTGTCACCCGATATGTGTGGTGACTACTTATCCCCTTCACAATATTTTGCATAAGCCCAAACTTTCGGGCCGATTGGCCAAATGGGCCGTCGAGATCAGTGGGTACGATATCGAGTATCGACCCCGAACGGCCATCAAGTCTCAAATCTTAGCGGACTTCGCGGCCGACTTTACCCCAGCCCTCGTACCCGAGGTTGAAAAGGAACTATTATTAAAGTAGGGAACATCATCGGGGTGTGGACCCTCTTCATAGACGGCGCTTCGAACGTGTAGGGGTCCGGGCTAGGCATCGTTTTGAAGCCTCCCACAGGTAATACAATTAGACAAGCTATCAAAACTTCCAAGTTAACTAACAATGAGGCCGAGTATGAGGCCATGATTGAAGGTCTCAACTAGCTAAAGGTTTGGGAGAAGAGGTCATCGAGGCTAAATGTGACTCCCTGCTTGTGGTAAACCAAGTCAACAGAACCTTCGAGGTTCGAGAAGATCGAATGCAGAGGTACTTGGACAAACTACAGGTGACTATACATCGGTTTAAAGAATGGACCCTACAGCATGTGCCTTGAGAACAAAACAGCGAGACCGATGCCCTTGCAAATTTGGGGTCATCAGTCGAAGTCAACGAGATTAGCTCGGTGACTGTCGTACAACTTTAAAGGTCAGTAATCGAAGAATGCCATGCCGAAATCAACTCCACAAGTCTGACCTGGGATTGGAGGAACAAATATATCGAGTACCTAAAGAACGAGAAGCTTCCATCGGATCATAAGGAATCGAGGACTCTACGTACGAAGGCCGCACGATTCACACTGGCCGAAGATGGAAGACTATATAGAAGGATGTTCGATGGACCATTGGCAATATGTTTGGGACCAGGAGATACCGACTATGTCCTATGAGAAATCCACGAGAGCACCTGCGAAAATCATTCCGGTGCCGAATCATTGGTTAATAAAGTCATCAGAGCAGGATACTGTTGGGCCGATATAGAAAAGGATACAAAAGAGTTTGTTCGAAAGTGCGATAAATGTCAAAGGTATGCACCGATGATTCACCAACCTGGAGAGCAACTCCACTCAGTCTTATTCCCATGGCCATTCAAGAAATAGGAAATGGATATCGTCGGCCCTCTACCATCAGCCCCAGGTAAAGCTAAATTTATTTTGTTTATGACTGACTATTTTTCTAAGTGGGTTGAAGCACAGGCTTTCAAGAAAATTAGAGAGAAAGAAGTCATAGACTTCATCTGGGACCACATTATATGCTGATTCGGGATGCCTGCCGAAATTGTATGCGATAATGGAAAGTAATTCATCGGCAGCAAAGTGACAAAGTTTCTCGAAGATCACAAAATAAAAAGGATCCTGTCGATGCCATATCATCCTAGTGGGAACAGACAGGCCGAATCAACAAACAAGACCATCATTCAAAATCTAAAGAAAAGATTGAACGACGCTAAGGGAAAATGGAGAGAAATGTTTCCCGAAGTCCTTTGGGTGGATCGAACAACGTCAAAATCCAGTACGGGGGAAACACCGTTCTCTTTAGTATATGGCGCCGAATCTCTGATCCGGTTGAAGTCGGGGAACCTAGCGTCAGGTTTCGATATGCAACGGATGAGTCAAGTCAAGAGGCTATAAATACAAGCCTCGAATTGCTAGATGAAAAATGGGAAGCCTCCCTCATTCGAATGGACGCACAGAAACATCAGATCGAAAGGTACTACAATCGAAGAGCCAATCTTCGACACTTTAAAATCGGGGACTTGGTTATGAGGAAGGTCACCCTCAATACTCGAGACCAAAACGAAGGAAAACTTGGCCCGAACTGGGAGGGACCATATCAGGTCCTCGATATCATCGGAAAGGGATCCTACAAATTTGGCACGATGAACGGCGAACAATTACCAAACAATTGGAATACATCACTCCTCAAACGATATTACTGCTAAGGTACGACCTTTTCCATTTTGTTTACATTTTATACTAACCATTTATAGGTGTTTAATCGAAGGCACCAAAGGATTGTTCAAACACAAATTCCTTGGGTCTGAAAGCATGCGTTGCACTCTTTTTCCTTTAGACCGATTTTTGTCCCAAATGGGTTTTTTCCGGCGAGGTTTTTAACGAGGCAACCATTGTTCGTGCTAATTCATCAGTATCCGAGGCTCCTTTACAATCAACCTCGAATACTAGGGGGCATCACCCTCGGATTGTTACAAGGAAAATACTTTGTGTCGACAGGGTCTCGATAGGTAAAGCACCAAACGGTCAAATGAACTGTGTCCATGTAGATTACTCGAGCCCTAATGACAAAACCTGTACGCATGTATAATCTATTGAAAGAAGTATTTTTCCTTACCAGATGTTCCATGCCTTAGAGAAATTTATACTTTACAATTCCATACTTATGATTTATTGTGGAAACTGGCTTAAGGGCCGATCACAACTGAAGTTCAAACAATTTGCCCTATACTCGGGGACTGCCGTCCAAAATATCGACATGATCGAATTACTAAACCACGAAATTGTAAGACCTTAAAAAGGCAATCCTCGATTTTATAGGCCACGGCCACCCCCACTCGGGGACTGACACTTTGAACGAGTTCAAAATATAGCAGGAAAACAAGCCTAAGGGGCAAATCCCAAACTAAAGGCTACGGCCAAATTAACACGGTTCGGAGACGTCCGAATTTCGTTATAAAACATGCCTTCAAATATTCTCATAAACTGGTTAAAAAGGAAACACTCAGCTGAATTACTAAGGGTCTCGATAATATCGACCCTCAATAAACCCTAAGGGGTATCGAATTGTTCGAACCCTCGGACAATTTTGTGCCAAGGCATAACAAAGTAAAGGATTTCGATAACACCAATCCTCGAAAAACCAAATGGGTACAAATTTATCTCATGCTAAGGCATGGCAAATTTTTATGATTAATTTTTCAAGCCAAAAAAGGGGAAAACCATTCTTTTGAGGCCATATCGGCCTAATTCAAGAACCTAAGGTCCGTTTTATCTTTTGAGTTCGAGAAATCATCTTTACTCAGCTAAAACCTAAGGGACACTCTACTTCGAGTTCGAGCAAGTAATCACTTGATTTTAAAGACTATACTGGTCTGACTTGGTCTAGTTACCTAAAGTCCGAAACTTGTGAGCAAAATCTCCATAAGGCACGAAGGCATGAATGAAATAGAATTTTCACGAGGCATAAAATAGAATAAAGACAAGTCAAAGAGAAAAAAGATCTTTTATATGTACGAAAATATTTACAAGGACCCTTCAGGGTCCCGCAAAAAAAATCAAAAAGCAAAAGCCTAAGATTCATAATTTTCCCTAGGGGCAGCTTCTTCTCCATCGAGGTCCTCCCATTCTCGGACCCTCTCTTATTGCCATCATCATCATCATCATCAGAAGAGGCCAGTGCTCTAGCATCAGCTTTTTGCTCTTTAGCCTTTATGATCTCGTCGGTAAGATCCAAACCTCGAGCATGGATCTCCTCGAGGGTTTCCTTCCGAGATTGGCCTTTGGCGAGTTCAGTAATCCAATGTGCTCGAGTTTGAGCAGTCTCGGCTGCCTCTCTCGCTTGGACTTGAGCGGCTTCAGCATCGGCCCGATAGACGGCCACGATCGCCTTTGCCTCGGCCTTTGCCTTTTCGGCTACACATTGGCCTTTGCAAGTTCGGAAGCCAACCGAGCCTCGAGCTCCTCTATTTTCTTTGCCTGAGCTGAGCTCTTCTCCTTCATGCTTCAAAGCTGACTTTCGACAGATGACAATTGGGCTCGAGCAGCCTCTTTTTAAGCAGCAAAGCGGTCCATACTTGCTTTCCACCCCAAGGTCTCCGCCTTCATCATGTTGAACTCCTCGCGGAACTACTTGATCCTCTTGACCTTCTGCTGCAACTGTGAGATTGAAATGTTAGCCACCGTTCCTGAATCAACCCTATTAGCTTATAATATTTTCATTACCTGCTCGATCAGGTCGGTCTGATCTTGGTGAGCCTTGGCCAACTCGACTCGGAGGTCCATGATCTCCTCTTCTTTTTGCCCACTAAGAAGTTTAAGGGCATTTCTCTCCTACGTAAGCCTTCGTAGGTAGTCCTCATATCGGCTCAGCTCTGCTCGGGTCTTTGAAAACTCCTCCTGATGGAGTGCCAAAGCCTATACGGAAAAAAGAAGGGAAATTAGACAGGAAGAGAAGAAATAAACTACGTATGATATCGACAAAGAGTGTTGAGACTCACCCGATTCAAGGCTTGTTGAGCCTCATTGAGGAGACTCGACGCTTTACTCAGGTTGGTAGCATCCTAGACCCCGATAAAGTAACCACGGAAGGGGTCCTCCCCTCCATGGGCCCCAAATACTTCAGGAGTCCTCGTAGCTTGGGCCTCCCAAATTGCCTCCTCGGAAAACGCAGGGAGAATCGATGAGTCTCCAATATCTAGTGCCCCAAGTGAGCCACTTGGGGCGTTCTCCTCACTGTAAAGGGCCTCGGAGCCGGCCCCTTCAGACATAACTGCCTTTTTCTCATCTCGTCGGGAGGCATCTTTGATCTTCGACGACTCAGGGACTTTGCCTGAGTCCTTTTCCAAGACCCCCTCGGCTCGAGGCAGAATCTCCTCAACCACCACCGATTCAGCGGACTTTGGGGCCTCGATGGTTTGCTTCACTCGGGCCACCAGTTCCGAGCCATCGTCTTCATATTCTTCTTCTTTCTCCCTTATCCGTTGAATCACATCCGCAGGCAGGGCAACTGTGTCTTTCTTTGGCTTACGAACCGGATTCTTCTTAGGCTTTGGATCCTCGAAGGTTTAGGTCCTTTTCCTCTTCTTATCCTTCGCTGGCTTCGGAACCGAGGTCGAAGTCTCCTCCTCACTAGACGGGGGCCTCATGACCGCATCCTTGCCCAGCCCTGTACACGAGAAAATTGAATAAGTAGAAGAAGGGCATCTTAATCAAATCATCAAATACACAAAAAGTGGGCTTACCATAATTCTTGGCCTCCCATCGTCCCTTTGCTAAATCATGCCATGAGCGCTCAGTATATGTAGAGGTCGAGGCCAGGTTCTGAACCCAGCTCTCGAGGTCAGGAATCGAACGGGGCATCCAAACGACCACTACATCATAGAAAAAGACGTCAATGAGAAACGACAAAGGAACAAATAATACATGAAAGCTAACAGTGAGACTGTACTTACGATTCATGTTCCATTTCTCAGGAAATGGCATCTTTTCGGTTGGAAGTAGGTCGGACGTCCTCACTCGAACGAACCGGCCCATCCAGCCTCGAACCTTATCCTCGTCTATGCTCGAGAACAGCACTTTGGTAGCCCGACGTTGGAGTTAGGCGGGGGCTATACAATCTGATAAGGTGATCGAGGGTGAAAGGGAGCCCCTCGACTTTGCTTACAAAGAATCAGAGCAGAATAACAATTCACCAAAAGGAAGGTTGGATTTGGCCTAGGGTTATTTGATATTGACGACAAAAATCAACGATGACGGGGTCGAGGGGGCCCAGCATGAAAAGGTAAGTGTAAACACTTAGAAGCCCTTCCACATGGGTGGTGATGTCTTCTTTGGGGGTCGGGATCACCACCTCTTTGCCCTCCCAGTTGCAGTCTTTCTTTACCGGCTTAAGGTATCCCTCAGTTATTGATCATATATACATCGACATTGGCTCGCATCGACAAAGAATCGACGAGGCTTTATCGGTCTTAAAATCGGAGTTTAGCGCGTACCCCCCAGGAATGCATTCCTCAAGACGGGGTTCCACCGGCGTTTTCCAGCCGATCGGTTGAGAATATGAAGCAGCTTCTTTTTGTGGTACCATTTTCGATGTTTTTGCCATTTTGTGTAAGTTTCAAGAAGAAGAAGATAATAGGACTTGACGTTTGATAAAGGATAAGCAAAACATGAAGATTTATAGAGGGGAAGAACTTAAGAGAGGTAAAAGCTTTGGAGATTAGAAGGAAGTGAAAGTAAAGTTTGAATCAATGAGAAAGGGGTCTATTTATTGGATTCACGGTGACGGTTCAAAGGCACTAGTGGCCGACCACCAACTGACACATATTAATGACTTGGGGAACTGTACCGACAGAACGTTTCGGTCACTCTCGTCACTTACGTCAGGAGGATGACACCATGATAGGTCGAGGTAGAAAATCGAAGGCTCAATTCCTTTTTTATCATTTCACTCCAAAAAATGCGGGGACTATCTGTATACGGTTAAAATCGGGCCCACCCGATTTTACTATTTTACCGAAACCGGGAGGTTTCATCGAAGGACGGCCTTGTAACGGAACAAACTAAATCACGAGGATAAGGTACCGAGTTCAAAATCGAGGTACCTGTCAAGATCGAGGCTAGTAGTGATCGAGCCAAGTGAGACAGACATCAAGCAAGATCGAAGATAGCACAATAACAGAAAGGCGAGATATCCGAGACTGATCGAGGGTCATGGCATAAATCTCGGAACGGATCAAATCAGAAACGGTTAATTAGCTAATCATGGGATTTCCTTCTGTAATTAGAATTATATCATAAGTGGAATTCCTCTACTATTTAAAGGGGGGTTCTAATCATTTGTAACACACATTGTTCACTGATATCAAATCACTATAATTCTCTTTCTCGTTTATACTATTGTTCATCAACTTGTTATATTTTAATTGTTCTTGCATCAACCAGTTCGAGGGTATCTAAACTCGAGGGCTGAGTTCCATTCTAAAACTGGTTTGCTTCACTTTATAGTTCATTTATGTTATTAATCTTCATATTTATCAATTGGTGTTAAGTGAAATCACGTGTCCTTAGAATCACATTATAAGTTTAATTTTTATCCAATTTTAAGGGTAAACAATATTATTGGATTTTTTTTAACGTTTTGTTTAAAAAATTTCAAATTATATATGGGGGAGGAGAATAGGAAATAGGATGAGATTACAAGGTATAAATTTAATCCTCGCCAACAAAGTGAGAGTTCAAATAGCGAACTAGTTGCATTATTAAAATTATCCTATTATTGGTTTTAATTTTAAACCATATTTGGCCAAACTTCTATGAGGCTAAAAGTACTTTTTATGTGAAAAATACATTTTTGAAAATTTGATGCGTTTGGCCAAGATGGAGAAGTGTTTTTATTTTTTATTTTTTTAATAGCAGATTCACTAGGTGTCACGACCCAAAATTACATGTGTCGTGATGGCGACTATCGCGATACTAGGCAAGCCGATAACTTACAAAATAATAGACATCTTTAATTTAAACATACTGAAATAGGCTTAAGTAAATAAAGTCTCAAAATAACTGGAAGAAAACACCACAACTCATTACAGAATTTTTCAAAATTCGGGTGTCACTAAGTACATGAGCATCTATACAATAATATGGTCTGACTGCTAATACACTGTATAGGAAGGTAGAATAGTATAAATAAGACTAAATAAAAAAAGAGGAGAGACAAGGTCCGCGGACGCCAGGGCAGCTACCTCGATAGTCTCCGAATTGAATAAGCTCCAACACTAGCAACCTCTATGCCCAGAAGTACCTCGATCTGCACACGAAATGCAGAGTGTAGTATGAGTACAACCGACCCAATGTACCCAATAAGTAACAAGACTAACCTTGAGCTAAAAGCAGTGACGAGCTCAACCAATATAGTCCAAATACAGAATTTAACAATACAGAAATGACAGAAAATTTGACAATAATATCTCAAAGAAACTCATAATCTATTGGGACACAGTACAGGAATGTAGACATGCTTCTAGGTTTAACAGTTAAGCTCAATACAGATAAAATATGCCAAGTATGACTGATATGAGGCATATTACATCTCTATATCTGCATGCCAATGTGCATATAATATGAGATACAACATAATGAAAACCTCACGTACTCACACTCTTAGAGTACTCAATCTGACTATCTCAACTCTCGCTCATCACACTCAGTAACTCAGCACTGTACGGTACCTACGCTCACTGCTGGTATGTTAGACTCTGGAGGAGCGGATCCTGCCCAAGCGCTAATAATAAGCCAATCTGGCCTGCTGCGGCATGTAGACCGATCCCATAATAATAAAGCCTAAAAGGCATACTATAGCGTGCAGCCCGATCCATATAATAATAATATATATAAATTCATAAGGCCTGCTGCGGCATGCATCCTGATCCACAAATCTCACTCACAACACAACTCTCATGCCCCAACTCAGTCATCAATCTTTCTAGCCTCTCGGGCTCATAAATCTCATGCCAATCAGCCCAAATAATGATATATAATACAATAATAAATAGTAATAGATATTGAGATATGATATGCAAATGATGTATGTGACTGAGTACAACATTTCCATCTAAGCAAATAATTCAATAGCAGAAATGACCCCAGTGGGTCTCAACGGGATAAGCATACAGCCTAACATGATTTCTAACATGAATTGCAGCTCAATTACTCTAACACATAGAGATCACATGAATAGCAACACAGTACAACGGAATCGACCGGATCACAATTACTACGGTGCACGCCCACACTCCCGTCACCTAGCATGTGCGTCACCTCAACACCAACCACATAACGCGTAATTCATGGATTCATACCCTCATAACCAAGTTTAGAAGTGTTACATACCTCACACCGTGTAAATATCTACTCCAACAAGCCCTTGCCTCGTGAATCGGCCTCTGAACGCCTCGAATCTAGCCACAAACAACTCGATACAATCAACACGAGCTATAAGAATCAATTCCATATAACAAAGCTAAGTTCTTCAACAAAACTCAAAAAGTCAACCCCAGGCCCACATCTCCGAATCTGAAAAAATTAATAAAATCCGAACACCCATTCAATCACGAATCCAACCATACCAAAATTACTCAAATCCGATCTTCAAATCCTCAAATTTAAGCCTATGAAGTTTCTACAATTTTTCCCAAATATTTCAACCCAAAACACTAATTAAATGATGAAAACAATGATATATACATGTATATTAACCAAATCCGAGGTAGAATTACTTACCCCAATCACTTCCTTGAAAATCCCGCCAAGAATCGCCTCAATCCGAGCCCCCAAACTCCAATTATGAAACATTACTCTAACCCTCATTTTTGAAAACTTATATTCTGCCCAGTGCTCTTCTTCACGATCGCGGAAAATGCTTCACAATCGCGAAGCACAAATTCATAGGCTGCCCAAAATAACTCTCAGCTAACACGTAAATCAACGCGCGAATGCGGGCACGGGTTTGATTTTTGTTTGATTTTGGGCTTTTGAGTAGAGATTCGACCTCTATCAATTGGAATTGTATCCTTAGACTCTATTTGATGTATTTGAGTTGCTTTTGGCTAGTTTCGAGCCGTTCGGAGGTCGGTACCCGCGGGACAGCATTTTGGAGCATCGCTTGGCTTGCTCGGTATTGGATTTGGCTTGTTCGGGTAAGTAATACTTCTAAACTTGGAGCTGAGGGTATGAATCCTGATTATACGTGTTATGTGATTTGTTTTGGAGGTGACGTACATGCTAGGTGACGGGTGAGACTTAGTCGATTCCGTAGAGCTGTCTAGTAGATTAACTTGTATTTGTTCATGTATTTTTCATGTGTTAGAGAAACTGAGCTGCGACTCATGTTAGAAATTACGCTTAGGAAAATGCTGGTATTATTGGGACCCACTGAGGTTATTTTTGTTGTCGAATTATATGTTTAAATTGTAATTTCGTACCCAGTCATGTTCATTCATTGCATATAATATCTCAGTCTTTGTTGCTACTTATTGATATAACATATCATCATTTTGGGCTAGTTTCATGTCATTGTGAGCCTGAGAGACTGAAGAGATTTATGACTGAGTGAGGCTGAGGGCCTGATAGCGAGTGATATTTATGGGATCGGGCTGCATGCTGCATCATGTGTTATTTATTTATGCGTGGATTTGGCTCATTATAGTGCTTGGGCTGAAGAAGCCCCTTCGGAGTCTGCACACCCACAGTGAGCGCAGTTGATATTATATTGAGGGATGGATCTTCCCTGGGCATGGATCTTGCCTAATTAGTTATACTAAGGGATGGATCTTCCCTGGGCATAGATCTTGCCTAATTATTTATATTAAGGGATGGATTTTTCCGGTCTTGATTGGCCCTATACAATAGTACTGAGTGACTGCATGTCAGTTATCATATACATATATTTGGGATGGATCTTCCCTGGGTTGGATTGGCCATATACAATATTGAGTGATTGTGCACGAGTTGTCATTTATATTTGGGCTGAATCTACCCTGTATAGTGCCGAGTGACTGAGCGTGTGGAATATGGAGCGTGATGAGTGGAAATGCGAGATAGTGAGATTGGGTACTATGAGAGTGTGAGTACATGAGTTCATCACTATGTTGCATTGCATTAGACATGCATACTTGATATGTAGGTATAGAGAAGTATTTTTCCTCATGCCATCTAATAATGGAATTTCTTATCTGTTGTTAAAGTTTTTGAGAAAAATCATGGATTTCAAGCTTACTCATATTTTCGGTCATTTCGGCAAAAGATTTGAGTTTTACTGTTATACTTGAAAAGAAAATGTATATTTTCTGGAATTGTATACGAGCTGAGCATTTATTTATTGAGTTATTTCTTGTACCATCTTTATTTTTTTTTATGAACTGTTGCTGGTTATTGGAGTTGGACTATGATCTTTGTCCCAGCTCGTCACTACTTTCAACCTAAGGTTAGGTTGGTTACTTATTGAGTACATGGGGTCGGTTGTACTCATACTATACTTCTGCACCTTGCGTGTAGATTTTTGACACTGATAATGATGTGTTTGACGGAAGCTAGCATTGAAGATGTACATGCATTCCAGTTACAACTTCCTCTTATTCATGGTAGCCCTAGACTTATGAAAATTTGTTTATGTACATTCGGACAGATGAAGTATTTATTTTATACTAGCTTTGTAAACTCTAAATCATAGAAGCTCATGCTTTGTACTACCAGTCTTGGGGAATTCTTGTATAACAGTTTAGTTGTATTATCATTTCTTCTCTTAATAAATATCATTGAACTAGTTTGGTGTTAACTGGATTACCTAGCGGGTTGGGTTAGGTGCCATCACACCTAGTTGGATTTTGGGTTGTGACAAGTTGGTATCAGAGCTCTAGGTTCATAGGTTCTATAAGTCATGAGTAAGTGTCTAGTAGAATCTTGTGGATCCGTCTGATGACGTCCATACCTATCTTCGAGAGGCTACATGACATTTAGGATAAACTTCCCATCTCGTGCGTCATTGATTTATCTTGAAACATAACTCTTTGAATTCCCTCCACGCATTCGTATGCGCATGTGAGCGCTCGGTATCAGTTGTGTATTGCCGATATATGATTCCATGGATGAGGTGCGAGATGTGATTTTTGTGTGTTGATGATGGTCCGGTCTGGATGACTTGAGGCCGGGGTTTTGACTGTAGCTTGAGCACAGGGATTTCGGTTGTGTGAGCATATTCTTTTGGACTTATATGTCTGGTAGTGTTCCTATTAGTGGAAATCGTAGCTCGATGAATGGTAGGATGGCTATGTGATGAGTAAGATGTGAACGCGGGATGTGTTCAGATGATTTGAATGTGACGGGAAGAGCTTGCTTGAGATGTGAGAAAGACTATTGGGTGCTTGATTGCTGTCTTGATGTGATGTATATTCTCGGGTTATGAGTGTGTTGAAATTTCATGTTGTTTAATTGCGGAACGAAGTAGATTTTCATGTCTTATTGTGAGTTCAGACTCAGGAAGATTAAGTGATGGCATAGTAATCGTGGCTGCGAAAGGGTATAACAAGATGCCAATTTGAGGCTAAGCAGGTGGGTTATCTCCTGCGGAGTAATCTACGGAGGTGTGATCCTTATAATGTTGTGTGGAGAGTTTCCCTTCTACCCGCGGGGTATATGTATTGAGATTTGAATTTGAATTTGGTTGAGAAAGTTGACCTGTCATTATATGGATGTATGCGAGCTTAGTAGATGATTTGAGGTACTATATGATTTATGTTATATGAACTTATGAAGGATTTATTTGAATCTCCCTACGGTATTATGGCAGTAATAGAGTATGGGTATGGTGAGTTATCAGATATTCTATTCTATGGCATTGAGCTAAGTGGGGGAGTCTGCTATCGATGATTTGAATGCATGGTTACGTGTTGTATTTGTTTTGGTCTGAGGCATACTTGTGGATCGGTTATGACTTGCAGAGGTTGAGATCGAGGATGACTCGAGTAAGGAAATTTCTAGATATAAGTTATGTTACACTTTATGGGTATATGGGAATCATGGATTGATTTGAGTTGTTATTCGTGACGGATGTAGTGCGCATGGTGTAGGAATTTGCTGGGTTACGCTAAGGCGGGGTCACTTCTTTGGGTGATGTTGTGCTAATGGGGCATAGGTCATTCGGCCTGTTTGGTCGGTGCAGTTGAGATTTGAGTAGGGTGGTTGACTTTCGAGAAAGTTCTAGTGGATTTAAGATTTTCATGTAGAAAATGAGAATTTTGCGGATTTGTATATAGCTAAAATTTGAGATTTGCATTGGATGGTGTCGAGACTTGCGGTATTTCCATATCATTATGGATTTACATTTCAGTATCAGAAAGGTGGAGGAAACGACTTTAGATTCACAGAAGGTATCTTTAGAGAAGGTATCTCAGTTGTGGTACTTTTGGAATGCTTAAGAGGGAATACAACGTCTTATGGAATTTAGGGCGGTAGTTTTATTCGAGGATCTCATGCGGTGAGTTTTGGGTTGAGGATCGTGGTATTATGGCGAGGAGAAGTATCAACTTGAAGGAAATTCAAAAGAAAATCGGAGAAATAGGACATCGTGGTAGTAGGTTGAATCAGCACGGTAATGGATATGATCGGTTCTTTTAGTTCTTACGATATGGTGAGTCTCGACATGTGATTGGTGGCAATACTCTAGGGTTTGGTGACCTACGTGGCTTGGTTGAGTTAGAGAGGTTCAGTTCTGATGGCTTGGTTACGTGTTAATGGGGTTCAGTTTGAGATGGATATTTCCTACCGGCGTGAGGAGAATGTTGCGTATTGTGATTTTCTCCTGGATGGGATCAAATGAAAGGTTTCTAACTGATCAGGTATGTGTTCTACTGGTAAGTCAGAGTTGATTATGAGATCCTCTTACTGTTCATATGATGGCATGAATGATGCGATGTATTGTGTGGGATTAAAATTTGCGTGTGCAAGGTCACAATTCAGTTTTGAAAGGGAGGTCATGAATTCTTAGACGGCATGGATGGTTTTCAATTTTCAGATGGATGCTATAATTATTTAGTAATTCTTGATAAGGGTGTGCATTTTCGAAGGCGCACTGTGTATTGACTTACGGATGCTCCATTGGTATTGCGGTACACACCTAGTTGATCGACTATTGATATTCAGGTTTTGCTATATAGCACGGAAAAATTATAGAAGTGTTCCTCGTGGGATGATCATGTAAGATAGATGTGTTAGACATTTGGGCGGTGGAGTTGGGACCAGATATGGTGATTCGCGTGTTCTATGGATTTGGAGACCAGGAGTTCTCAAGAGCAGATTGTTTCGTGGATGTGGACTGTGAAAAATGTGGCCAAGGCTAGCCAGAGAATAGTGTGTGTTGTGATTCTATCATTGTGGACTTTTGGAGTGTTATTTATCTATTTATGGGTGAGCAGAGTTGATTTGGGATCCATTGGTAGGTCCAACGAGGATGTGTATTCTACACTTGGTCAGATTGGTTGACTCTGTACTGCTATTGTTGAAGGATGTGCCATTCAGTTAGAGTTGAGCTTATTCATGTTCTGATATTATCTATGTATGGATCCTCTATGCTACTAGGGGTTGTGATTTGTTGGTTATATGCACCTATGGTGTGGTTCTGTTTGGGCCTTATAGCAGAATTCGAGCAGAATGGTTGATTGCGCCTTGGTTATAGCTTTTATCCGGTTATGATGCATGGTGTTGTTTGCTTCTTGGTGGTTATGGTCATGTACTTTTGTTACTAGGCGTCAAATTACACGTGGTTGTTGATTTTGAGCATTGTGGCTTGAGGTATTTCATGTGAACCAGTGTTTGGATGGGGTCACGCATTGTAGCGGAGTTATGTCAGGATATGATCCTTTGTGTTAGACTCGTGCATTTTGGTTCTACGGTGTGTGATAGGTTCTTAGCATTGCGTTGTAGTGGTACTTGTTAAGCTTGTAGGATTGTTCTCTCATTTGAATCATTTTCCATTTTTGGGTACATTTGAATTGTTGCTTAGTGGTGCACGGATTGCACGGTTTATGGCTCTCTCTAGTATTGGTGTGGTGTGTCGGTAGAGTAGCTTGTCTTTGATAAGAGGAGGTCATCGAACTTAGAATGGGTGCTATCGGATTTGATTACGGTATGTTTGGGAGAATAATATCAGAAGTCGGCTTAGGACTTGGCTTTGGTTCCTGTCGGACGAGAGAGAGCTCCGTGAATTGTTGATCTGATGAGTGGTTAAGATTTTATGCATGTTTCTTTCATCATTGGCGGTGTACAAAGGTTCAAGATAAGATTTTAGTTGATATGAGGTTTGTTACCAATGTCGAGTTGGTTGTCGAGCATCTATTACGGTCAGAAGTTATTGCTGTGAGTATTTGAGTTATGCAGTATATCATGTGATTAATTCTTGGGTTATGGTTATGGCTTGATACAGCTTTTTCAGACTTATACAGTGTGAATATGCGAGATTCAGGTCTTATAGAAAATTTTGGATGTTGGAAATTGGATTCTAAGGTTTATGGGCTAGGATCGAAGTAACGATCTTCAGTTATGTTGTGTTGTGGGGCCTATATGTAATAGGGTAATGTGGGATCACCTCCGAGTATGTGCATGGTAAGGTCACACGGAGGTTTGATGGTCTTGGAATGACTCTTGGCATGTTCGAGTACGAACGTATGTTTAAGTGGGGGAGGATGTAATAACCCGACCCATCGTTTTGAGCATTTGCACTTCGCTTGGCAGTTTGAGGGTATGACTAGCTCCTTATGATATATTATGACTTGTGTGAATCGTCGATTTTGATTTTCGGGTTATTCAAAATCGATTTGGAAGAATGAATTTCATTGTTGAAGCTTTAAGTTGGAAGAGTTGACTAAGTTTGACTTTTCAGCATTTGACCTCTGATTGGAGTTTTGATAGTTCTGTTAGGTCCGGATGGTGATTTTGGACTCGGGCGTATGCACGGATTTGCAGTTGGATATTTCTAGAAGGATTCAACACTAATTGGAAAAAGTTAGAAATTTGAAGAATTGGAAAGTTCATAAGTTTAACCGGAAGTTGACTTTGATGATATCAAATTCAGATTGTGATTAAGGGAATTAGAATAAATTCGTTATGTCAATTGAGATTTGTATGCATAATTTGAGTTCATTCCGGGTTGATTTGATATGTTTCGGCGCGAGTTTTGGAAGTTGAAAGGTCAAAGTTCATTAAATTTTGATTTGACGTGTGATTCGTCATTTCAATTTCGTCATGTGTGATTATGGGACTTGTTTGTATATTCAGACGGGGTCCCGAGGGGCCCGGGTGCGTTTCGGACTGGATTCAGATCATTTTGGAACTACT
The DNA here is from genome assembly GCA_000715115.1 of Nicotiana otophora. Lineage (NCBI taxonomy): Eukaryota > Viridiplantae > Streptophyta > Magnoliopsida > Solanales > Solanaceae > Nicotiana > Nicotiana otophora. Next base: position 26,001 of record AWOL01S0033651.1, read on the forward strand.
TGGTTAAGGCTGGTTTAATAGGGATTCTTATGTGACCGCACCTGCGGAGCTATGGGCGCATGTGCGGAGCCGTAAAAGCGGCATAGTGGTCACAGGAGAGGAAAGGGCTATGATTGGAAACATCGCAGATGCGAAGTTTTGGGCTGCATATGCATTATCGTAGAAGTGATGGCTGAGGCGCAGGAGCGAACGTCTGCGCAGATGCACGTTTAATATCGCACCTGTGATGTCGCAGGAGCGGATATTTTTTCGTAGGTGCGAAGAGCCATTTCTCCAGTTGATTCCGCAGAAGCGGGCTTCAGGTTGCATAAGCGACGCCGCAGAAGCGGCTAAATTTTTCGCAGAAGCGAACACGCCTGGGCAAACCTTTATTTCGAGGTTTTGGTCATTTATTCCACATTTTGGGAATTTCGGAGCTCGTTTTGGGTGACATTGGAGAGGAATTTCACCACACGAATTTGAGTATGCATTCTCAACTCGGTTTTTATTATATTTCGTGATTCTAGCTTCGTTTTTGGTAATTGGATTAAGAACTTTAAAGAGAAATTGGGGGTTTTAGCCTAAAGTTTCATAGAGTGAGTTTTTGAGTTTTGAACATCGATTCTGAGTCGGATTTGAGTGAAACTAGTATGGTTGGACTCGTAATTGAATGGATTGTCAGATTTTATGAGTTTCGTCGGGTTCCGAGGTACGGGCCCGGGTTTGATTTTTGTTTGATTTTGGGCTTTTGAGTAGAGATTCGACCTCTATCAATTGGAATTGTTTCCTTAGACTCTATTTGATGTATTTGAGTTACTTTTGGCTAGTTTCAAGCCGTTCATAGGTCGGTACGCACGTGATGGCATTTTGTAGCATCGCTTGGCTTGCTTGGTATTGGATTTGGCTTATTTGAGGTAAGTAACACTTCTAAACTTGGAGCTGAGGGTATGAACACTGATTATATGTGTTATGTGATTTTGTTTCGAGGTGACGAACATGCAAGGTGATGTGCGTGTGGGTGTGCACCGTAAATATTGAGACTCAGTCGATTCCGTAGAGCTCTGTAGTCAATTAGCTTGTATTTTTCTATGTAGTTTTCATGTGTTAGAGAAACTAAGTTGTGACGCATGTTATGAATAATGCTTAGGCAAAGGTTGGTATTATTGGGACCCACTGAGGTCATTTCTGCTGTCGAATTATATGTTTAAATTGTAATTTTGTACTCAGTCATGTTCATTCATTGCATATCATATCTTAGTCTCTGTTGCTACTTATTGATACATCATATAATCATTTTGGGCTAGTTTCATGTCATTGTGAGCCCGAGAGACTAGAGAGATTTATGACCGAGTGAGGCCAAGGGCCTGATAGTGAGTGATGTTTATGGGATCGGGCTGCACGCTGCAGCATATTTTATTTATTTATGCCTGGATTTGGCTCATTATAATGCTTGGGCTGAACGTACCCCTCTGGTGTCTGCACACCCACAATGAGCGCAATTGATATTATATTGAGGGATGGATCTTCCCTGGGCATGGATCTTGCATAATTATTTATACTGAGGGATGGATCTTCCCCGGGCATGGATCTTGTCTAATTATTTATGTTGAGGGATGGATTTTTCCTAGGCTGGATTGGCCCTATACAGACTGAGTGACTGCATGTCAGTTATCATATACATATATTTGGGATGGATCTTCCCTGGGCAGAATTGACCATATACAGTACTGAGTGACTCTGCGCGAGTTGTCATTTATATTTGGGCTGAATCTGCCCTGTACAGTGCCGAGTGACTGAGCGTGTGGAATATGGAGCGTGATGAGTGGAAATGCGAGACAATGAGATTAGGTACTCTGAGAGTTTGAGTACATAAGTTCATCACCGTGCTGCATTGCATTAGACATGCATACTTGATATGTAGGCATAGAGAAGTATTTATTCCTCATGCCATCTGATAATGGAATTTCTTATCTGTTGTTAATAATTTTGAGAAAAATCACGGATTTCAGACTTACTCATATTTTCGGTGATTTCGGCAAAAGATTTGACTTTTACCGTTATACTTGAATAGAAAATGTGTATTTTTCAGAATTGTATACGAGCTGAGCATTTATTTATTGAGTTATTTCTTGTACCATCTTTATTATATTATTATGAAATGTTGCTGGTTATTGGAGTTGGACTCTGATCTTTGTCCCAGCTCGTCACTACATTCAACCTAAGATTAGGTTTGTTACTTATTAAGTACATGTGATCGGCTGTGCTCATACTACACTTCTGCACTTGCTTGGAGATTTTGGACGCTGATGTTGCTGTGTATGACAGACGCTAACATTGAAGACGTACCTGCGTTCCAATTACAGCTGCCTCTTGTTCATTATAGCCCTAGACTTATGAAAATTTGTTTATGTACATTCGTTTAGATGGTGTATTTATTTCATACTAGCTGTGTAAACTCTAAATCTTAGAAGCTCATGATTTGTACTACCAGTCTTGGGGAATTCTTGTATAACAGTTTAGTTGTATTTTCATTTCTTCTCTTAATAAATATCATTTGAACTGGTTTGTTGTTAACTGGCTTACCTAGCGGGTTGGGTTAGGTGCTACCACGGCTTATTGAATTTTGGGTCGTGACACAACAAGTCCTAAAATATCATACGAACTCCCTTGAAGCGTCAAATCACATCAAACATCACTAAAGCCATAAATCGCGCATCGATTCAAGCCTAATGAACTTATGAACTTCTAACTTCTACATTCGATGCCGAAACTTATCAAATCAACTCCGATTGATCTCAAATTTTGCACACAGGTCATAAATGTCACAACAGACCTATTTCAACTTCCAAAATCAAAATCCGAGCCCGATAACCACAAAGCCAACTCTCGGTCAAACTTCTCAACTCTCTAAACTTCTATTTTTTCAACTTTTGCCAATTTAAGCCGAAATCATCTACGGACCTCCAAATCAATATTCAGACATATTTCTAAGTCCGAAATCACCCTACAGAGCTATCGGATCCGTCAAAACTCTATTCCAGAGCCATTTACTCAATAGTCAATACCGGTCAACTCTTTGAACTTAGGCTTCCAACCTTGGGACTAAGTGTCCCAATTCATTTCGAAACATACCCAGAACCGATCCAACCACCCCGGCAAGTCACATAACAAAAATTGAGCACAGAATAAGCAATAAATGGGGGAACGGTACTACAACACTCAAAACGGTCGGCCGAGTCATACACTAGGTAGTGTGCCTAAGGCTAGTTTTTATATATAACTAAAATTAAAAATATAGTCTTTACAAGAATGATAGTGGTAATGGACGATACTAAATAACACAAGACCCATTACCAAAATGGAAATTGTGCCTTCTATTTTGATATTACAAAATGAACTATGAAACATAGTTACTATGCAAGTAATAAATGAAACCTTAATAAAGACATTTGTCCAAGATAGGTCTTTAAACTTGTTAATCGACAAAAGCATTTGTATTCTCATTTCACATTGTAGAAACATCTTTGATATCCAGAAATTAGTGAACGTATTGCATCCTGTCTCCAATGTCAAGCTAAATATTCAAACCTGATTAAAGCTTGTCCTTGTACCTCCATCGGCAATTTAACATGTGAGAAACACCATTGCAAAAACTCGTCCACAACAACTTCAAGGAACCCAAAATTAAACCTGCCAGATCTATGATCTTGTACATCAATTCACAATTTAGCATGTGAGGAGACACACACCTTCAATCAATTTGGACTACCAGATATCAGGTGAGTTTTGTATAGGCTACAGATCATTTTGGACTTAAAGGATCTGTTGTTTCAGCTGTCGCTGATGTCTGGTGTTTTGTTCTTCGCAACCGCGAAGAAACTCTTTTGATCGCGAAGGGGAACTTGGGGCTGGCGTGGTTTTCTTCTACGCAAATGAGGAGAAGCATTGTCAATGCGAAGCGTCAGAGTAATTACCCTTCGCGAACACGACTCTTCACTCGCGAACGCGATGGGTTAAGTGTGATTCTAGGAGAGGCAGGGGTTGTTCTACGTGCATGCGAGCCCAGGATCGTGAACGCGAAGGCCAGGGGCACAGACCATCGCGAACACATGCAACCTCTCAAGAACGCATAGGCCACTAGGGCGGCTGTTCTCCGAGAACGCGTCAGGCCCTTCGCGAACGCGAAGAAGGCCTGACGCCCATTGATTAAAAGGTCCCGAAGTCGGGAATTAAGTCATTTTTCACCATTTTCAAGTTTAATCTCGGCCTAGAGGCGATTTTGAATAGGTTTTTCATCCCAACTTCATAAGTTAGTAGATTTTAACTTTTTCCTTATATTTCCATAAACACCCATTAATTTTAACCATTAATCTATGCTTTTCCATTATAGAAATTAGGGATTTTGGTAGAAATTGGGAATTTTGAGAAATTGCGATTTAGACCTTAAATTGAGGTCGGATTTCGAAACTAATCAAATAACTGGGATCGGGGGTGAATGAGTAATCGGGTTTGGTCTGAATATCAGGTTTTGACCACGCGAGCTTAGGATTGACTTTTGTTGACTTTTTTCAAAAACATTAAAGAGTGAATCATTTTCACTCGTGGGTAGTTTCTAAAGCTTATTTTGAATTATTTGAACTATATTTGGTTAGATTTGATTGGTTTGGAGGCTAATTCTAGAGACAAAAGTGCAATTGAGCATTCATTTGGGTTCGAAGTGAGGTAAGTATCGTCGGAGTCCCCTTCACTTCTATCTTTACTCTTTTATTGAGTTTCAAAATAGTTGTATTTTATTCAGACCTTATTTGTAGCACTCTATATGCTCATGTATTTGTGACTCTAGGTCTTGGTATATGTTTAGATTTTGTTATTCGATGTTATATTACTCTACTTTAGACTTTTATCGTTATCATTGTTAATATTTTTGTTTTCAATTGTTAAAATCAGTTATTTATCTATTTCACATCAGCTTGCCTAGCAAGTTGATATTAGACACCATCATGACCCCGAGGTTGGGATTCCGGGTAATGACAAGTTGGTATTCGAGCACTAGGTTGCTTAGGTCTCACGAGTCATAAGCAAGGTTAGTAGAGTCTGGAGGATCGGTACGGAAACGTCTGTACTTATCTTCTAGAGGCTATGTAGTTTTAGGAAAAACTTCACTTCTTTCTTTCCCTATAGTGTGATTTTGTTCTATCGTTCATATTTGAATCATTCCATTCTTGTTCTCTTGAAGATGGTGAGAACATGCACAATATCTACAGCTGGGCTAAAGCTGGATCCCCCTGTTGTAGCTACTACGAAGGGTAGACGCCGAGGCTGAGGTCAAGCTAGAGGTAGAGGTAGAGGCAGAACGCAGCCTAGAGCTCGAGCAACAACACCCATAGTGGAGCCTCGGATTGATCATGATGAAGATATCCCAACTCAGACCATACCTGTTGGACCAACTCAGGTCCCAGAGAGATTTATAGCCACTTGAGTACTTCAGGACGCTCTAGTCCACTTGGTGGGCCTTATGGAGAGTATGCCCCAGACCAGTGCATTTTCGGTGGCACCAACTGTCTCTCAGGCTGGGAGAGGAGTAGAGACTCCCGCTACTCACACTCTAGAACAAATGGCTCCGTTATGTCAGACTCCAGCAGCCCAGCTAGTTAGGGTAGTTTGGTCGGTTATTGCGGCATAGATCAGGGAGAGGCCCGCGATGTCTACTGAGGGATTGATGAGATTGGACAAGTTCACAAATATCTTCCTTATTCATTTTAGTGGTGCACTTTCTGAGGACCCACAGGATTACTTGGACCATTGCCACAAGGTGTTGTGCAACATGGGTATTGTTGAGACGAATGGGGTCGACTTTGTAGTGTTCTAGATGTCCGGTTCTACCAAGAGATGATGGAGAGATTATGTGTTGACCAGACCAGCTGGTTCACCTTCACTTACTTGGGATCAATTTTCACAGCTATTTCTAGAGAAGTTCATTCCTTTCACCTTGAGAGAGGAGTATCACAGGTAGTTTGAGCTCCTTCAGTAGGGTAGCATGACGATTACCCAGTATGAGACCCGATTTATGGACCTAGCTCACCATGCAGTTATTTTACTCCCTATTGAGAGGGAGAGAGTGAGGAGATTTATTGATGGACTCACTTTCAATATCGGGCTACAGATGGCCAAGGAGACCGGAGATGATATTTCTTTCCAGAGGGCCGTAGAGATTGCTAAACGGATCGAAATGGTTCATGGTTAGGTGAAGGGGCCAGTGTTTGATAAAAGGACTTTTTATTTGGTGGTTTCAGTGGTGCCTCATCTGGAGGCAGGGGTACTTTTGGTAGAATCCATCCTCTTAGGCCATTCTAGTCAGCGCTTCAGGCATTCCACGATACTTGGGGTAGTCGTGGTCCTTATGTATCTCATCCTGAGCAACTAGCCTATAGTGCACCATCAGCTCCTATTAGTGCACCTCCGATCCATAGTTATCAGGGTGGCTACCTAGGTCGACAGGGTCAGTTCCAGGGCCAGCAGTCACAGCAGACGAGGGCTTGTTATACTTGTGGAGATCAAAGGCACCTCTCTAGATTTTACCCCAAGTTAGAAGGCAGCATGCCACAACAGAGTTCTCGTGCCATGGTTCCGGCACCGATTGTTGCACCTCCCGCTCAGCCATATAGAGGCGGGGGTCAGGCTTTCAGAGGTGGAGGTCAGGCCATTAAAGGTGGAGGTTAGGCCGTTAGAGGTGGAGGCCAGCTAACTAGAGGCCGTCCGAGAGGCGGAGGTTAGAGTCGTGGGGCTTAGCCCCATTTTTATACATTCTCAGCAAGACCTAAAGCTGAGTCATCTAACGCCATTATCACATGTATTATTCTAGTTTGCCATAGAGATGCTTCCGTTCTATTTTATCCGGGCTCTACCTATTCCCAAATGTCATCCTAGTTTGCTTTATATCTGGTTTGCCTCCTGATTCTTTGAGTGCTCTTGTGTATGTATCCACGTCTATGGGAGATTCTATAGTTGTAGGCCGTATTTATCACTCGTGTGTGATTACCATTGGGAGTCTTGAGACTAGTGTAGGACTCCTGCTTCTTGATATGGTAGACTTTGATATTATTTTGGGCATGTATTGGCTGTCACCTTATCATGTATTGGATTGTCATGCCAAGACGGTGACCTTAGCCATGACAGGGTTGCCTCGATTGGAGCTGAGATGGAGTCCTGGACATCCTACCAGCAGAGTAATTTCTTATGTGAAGGCTCGACGTATGGTCAAGAAAGGATATCTAGCTTATTTAGCCTATATTCGCGATTCTAGTGCGGAGGTTCCTTCCATGGATTCAGTACCATTTGTGCGTGAGTTTCCAGAGGTGCTTCCGACAGATCTGCCAGGGATGCCACCCGACAAAGATATTGACTTCTGTATTGACTTGGCTCCGGGTAGTATGCCCATTTCTATTCCACCATACCATATGGCCCCGCCTGAGTTGAAGGAAGTGAAGGAGAAGTCGCATGATTTGCTTGATAAGCGATTCATTAGACCTAGTGTCTTACCTTGGGGTGCGCCCGTGTTGTTTGTGAAGAAGAAGGATGGTTCGATGAGGATGTGTATAGACTATCGGAAGATGAAAAAAGTCACTATCAAGAATAAGTATCCGTTGCTGAGAATTGATGACTTATTTAATCAGCTTTAGGGTGCCAAAGTGTTTTCAAAGATTGATTTGAGATCTGGCTACCATCAGTTGAAGATTAGGGCATCAGATGTCCCTAAGATAGCTTTTCGGACTCGGTATGTGCATTATGAGTTCCTAGTGATATCATTTGGGTTGACAAATGCCCCAACATCATTTATGGATTTAATGAATCGGGTGTTTAAGCCTTGTTTGGATTCTTTTGTGATCATATTCATTAATGATATCTTGATCTACTCTAGCAGTTGAGAGAAGTATCAACAACACTTTTGGGTTGTACTTCAGACTTTGAGAGATAGCTAGTTACATGCCAAGTTTTCAAAGTGTGAGTTTTGGTTGGATTTGGTTGCCTTTTTGGGGCATGTTGTATCGGCCGAGGGCATTAAAGTAGATCCTAAGAAGATTATGGCAGTTCAGAACTGGCCTAGACCTACTTCATCTATAGAGATTCGGAGTTTCCTGGGTTTGGCGGGTTATTATCGCCGGTTCGTGGAGGGGTTTTCATCCATAGCAGCCCCATTGACTACATTTATCAAGAAGGGTTCCCCATTCAGGTGGTCTGATGAGTGTGAGTGGAGGTTTTAGAAGCTCAAGAGTGCTTTGACTATAGCCCCAGTGTTGGTGTTGCCCTCAGGTTCAAGATCCTACATGATGTATTGTGATGCACCACGTATTGGGCTTGGTCAAGAATTGATACAGGATGGCAGGGTGATTGCATATGCGTTGTGGCAGTTGAAGGTTCATGAGAATAATTAACCTTTTCATGTCTTAGAATTGGCAGCCATTGTTCATTAATTGAAGATTTGGAGGAATTACCTTTATGGCATGTCATGTGAGTTATTCAAAGATGATCAGAGTCTACAGTATATGTCCAAGTAAACGGATCTTAACTTGAGGCAGTGGAGGTAATTGGAGCTATTGAAAGACTATGATATTATCATTTTGTATCATCCCGGGAAGGCCAATGTGGTGACCGATGCCTTGAGTAGGAAGGTTGTGATTATGGGTAGCCTTGCATATATTCCAGTTGGTGAGACACCGGTAGCATCAGATGTTCATGATTTAGCCAATCAGTTCATGAGGTTAAATGTTTCGGAGCCTAATCGGGTCCTAACTTGCACGGTCTCTCGCTCTTTTTATATAAGCGCATCAAAGAGCGTTAGTATGGCGACCCCCATTTGCTCATCTTTAAGGACATGGTGCGACATGATGGTGCCAAGCAGGTTACTACTGGAGATGATAGGGTATTGCGGATGCAGGGTTAGATTTGTGTGCCCAATATGGATGGGCTTCGTGAGTTGATTCTTAAGGAGACCCATAGTTTGCGGTATTCCATTCATCCGGGTGCTGCCAAGATGTATCAAGATTTGAGGCAGCATTATTAGTGGAGAAGAATGAAGAAAGATATAATTCCATATGTGGCTTGGTGTTTGAATTGCCAGCAGGTAAAGTATGAGCATCAGAGGCCTGGCAGTTTGGTTTAGGTACTTGAGATTCCCGAGTAGAAGTAGGAGCATATTACCATGGATTTCATTGTTGGGCTACCATGGACTTCGAAGAAATTTGACGCAGAATAGGTCATTGTGGACAGGTTGACCAAGTCGGCACATTTATTTCCAGTGGCGGTTACCTATTCTTCAGAGCGGTTGGCTGAGATCTATATCCGCGAGATTGTTTGTCTTCACGGTGTGTCGGTGTCCATTATTTTTATCGGGGTACGCAGTTCACATCGCACTTCTTGAGGACTGTACAATGTCAGTTAGGCACATGTGTTGAGTTGAGTACAACATTTCACCCCTAGACGAACGGACAGTCCGAGCACAACATTCAGATATTAGAGGATATGCTTCGCACTTGTGTTATGGATTTTGGGTGTTCTTGGGAATAGTTCTTGCAGTTGGCGGATTTTGCTTACAATAACATCTACCAATTGAGTATTTATATGGCTCCTTATGAGGCCTTATATGGGGGGCGGTGTCGTTCTCCAGTTAGTTGGTTTGAGCCGGGAGAGGCTCGGTTGTTTGGTACCGATTTGGTACAGGATGCCTCGGAAAAGGTCAAGATGATTCAGGATCGACTTCGCACAGCTCAGTCTAGGCAGAAGAGTTATGCCGATCATAGAGTTCATGATGTTGCATTCATGGTTGGAGAGAGGGTTTTGCTCCGGGTTTCACCCGTGACGGGTGTGATGAGGTTTGGAAAGAAGGGCAAGTTGAGCTCTAGGTATATCAGACCCTTTGAGATTCTTGAGAGAGCTGGTGAGGTGGCCTACAAGCTTGCATTTCCACCCAACTTATCAGTAGTTCACCTGATGTTCCATGTCTCCATGCTCCAGAAGTACCACTGTGAGCCATCCCATGTATTAGATTTCAGCTCAGTCCAATTGGACAAGGATTTGACTTCAAGGAGGAGCTGGTGGCCATTCTAGCACGGCAGCTCCGAAAGTTGAGGTCGAAGAGTTATCCTTCTATTAGAGTGCAATGGAGAGGTCAGCCGATTGAGTCAGCTACGTGGGAGTCCGAGTCCAATATGCGGAGTAGATACCCACACCTTTTCACCAGTCCATGTACCTTTCTATGAAACTTTGTTTTAGATGTGAAGAATATGATGACCCGATAGGTCAATTTGAGTTTTAGCCTTTATTTTCGTTTTTAGATACCTCGATTAGAATTATTTTTCTCAATTTGCGTGCATAGTTCGTGTCTTATTCCGGAAATGTTTTATATGAAAAGCTTAAGAAAATAAGAATTTTAGCCATTAAAATGATTTTAGTTGACTACTGTTAATATTTTATGTAAACGAACCCGAATCGGTATTTTAACAATCCTGGCGGGTCCGTATAGTAATTTTGGACTTGGGCGTATGTCCGGAATTAAATTCGAAAGTCCCTAACTTGTTTTGATGTGATTGGTTGAAAACTAGTAATTTGAAGGTCTTAGCATTCTGAAGATTGACCGTAGGTTGACTTTATAGCTACCAGATTTGAATTTCGGTTCAGGAACATGTTATAGATTCATATTACTATTTAAGACTTGTCTGCACAATTTGCTGCAAAACAGAGTTGATTCGATATGATTCGGACGCTCGGTTGTGAATTTGAATGTTCTTGTACGTGGTCGCGAGAACTTCGCACGTAGCTTTTCTTGTACGTGAATGCGGAGAAGAGGTCATGAACGCGAAGCATCAGAGGGATTACCCTTCGCGAATGCGAACCTTCACTCGCGAACGCGATGGGTTAAGTGTGATTCTGGGGGAGGCAAGGATTGTTCTACGCGAACACGAGCCCAGGCTCGTGAACGCGAAGGCCAGGGGGGACAGGCCATCGCAAACACGTAGGCCACCTGAGCCGCTATTCTTCGCGAACATGTCAGGCCCTTTGGGAACACGAAGAAGGCCTGACGCCCAGTGATTAAAGGGTCCCAAAGTCGGGAATTAAGTCACTTTTCACCATTTTCAAGTTTGAGCTCGGCCTAGAGTCAATTTTGAAGAGGTTTTTCATCCCAACTTCATAGGTTAGTAGATTTTACCTTATTTCCTTACATTTTCTTAAACATCCATCGATTTTAACCATTAATCTATGCTTTTCCATGGTAGAAATTAGGGATTTAGGTAGAAATTAGAGATTTTGAGAAATTGAGATTTAGACCTCAAATTGAGATCGTATTTCGCAACTAATTACATAACCGGGTGGGGGTGAATGGGTAATCGGGTTTTGGTCTCAGGTTTTGACCAACCGGGCCCGGGGTTGAACGTTTTTGACTTTTTACAAAAACATTAAAGATTGAATCTTTTTCACTCGTGGGTAGTTTCTAAAGCTTATTTTAAATTATTTGAACTATATTTGGTTAGATTTGACTAGTTTGGAGGCTAATTCTAGAGGAAAAGCCGCAGTTGAGTATTGATTTAGTTGCAGAGTGAGGTAAGTATCGTGGTTAACCTTGATTTGATGGATTAGGACTTGTTGGTTTATTTGCTACATGTTTTATGTGTGGGAACAACGTATATGTATGGTGACGAGTACTTATGTGTTGTTCTTGGGTAAAAGCATGCGGGTGGAACTTGTTTCTGTGTATTTTATTGCTTTGTTAATTATGATATCCATGTTTAGGTTAGATTATTACTTCTTTGATTATTTATTTTGTAATAATTTCTTATTTCAAAGTTGTTGAATATTTTTGGGAGTTGAAGTTTGGTATCATGGCACCATATTTGTTGTTAAATTTATTCTCCACATTGTTTATTATTCAAATGCATATTATCATTATTATATGGCAGAAAGAGAGTAAAAGCACGAAGGGTGATGCCATGGCATTGCATTTACATTATCATTATTACATGGCGAGAAAGAGAGTAAAAGCACGAAGGGTGATGCCATGCCATTTCATTTACATTATCATTATTACATGGTGAGAAATAGGGTAAAAGTACGAAGGGTGATGCCGTGACATTTCATTCATTTTATTATTACATGGTGAGAACGAGAGTAAAAGCACGAAGGGTGATGCCGTGCCATTACATTCATATTATTGCATGGTGAGGACGAGAGTAAAAGCATGAAGGGTGATGTCGTGCCATTTTCATATCACTGCTTTGACCGATTTTCTTGGTTTTGGTGATTTACTTCGTTATTTCGTGATTTCATACCTGTCGTAGTTGTTATATCTTCCCCTTTTCGCATGTCCCCTCCCAGTTTGTACGTTATCATTCTCTGTTATTATTGTTACTTTATACACACTTGTACAGGTCTATTTATGTAGGTGTCGTGTCATAGCCTCGTCACTACCTCGTTGAGGTTAGGCTCCACACATACGGAGTATATTGGGTCGGTTGTACTCATACTACGCTTCTGCACTTCTTGTACAAATACTGGTATTGGTCCTTGCGGCATTAAGTAGCTTTCTGCTTGGATTCAGTTGTAGTTAGAGACTTGAGGTATATTTGCACGACGTCCGCAGCCCTAAAGCCCCTTCCCTTCTATCATTACTGTTTTATTGCATTTCAAAATAGTTGTATTTTGTTCAGACCTTATTTGTAGCACTCTAGATGCTCATGTATTCGTGACTCCAGGTCCTGGGATATGTTTAGATTTCGTTGTTTGGCGTTATATTACTCTACTTCAGACTTTTATCGTTATCATTGTTAATATTTTAATTTCAATTGTTAAAATCAGTTAATTATCTGTTTCAAATCATCTTGCCTTGCAAGTGGATGTTAGTCGCCATTATGACCCCGAGGTTGGGATTTCGGGTCGTGACAATTTTAATTGGTTTGCACGTTGTTCGACTAATTTCGGATCGATGGGCATCGGTTTAAGCTGTTAGAAAGGCGTTGGAGCCGGTTATGGAACTTCAGAGCCAGGTAAGTCTCCTGTCTAACTTTGTAAGGGGAATTTACCCCGTAGGTGCTATATTTGTTAGGTGCTACATGTTATGGGAGCTATGCACGTATGAGGTGACGAGTGTCCGTGCTTATGCTAGAATTCCTGATTATGTCCGGGTAGACTTAGAATCACGCCATGCTTTAATTGTCATGTTTGAGTTATTCTTGCATGTTTGATTTCTTTAATTCACATTATGACCTAAGACTAGACTCACGCAGAGTAATGGACTTGATATTTTAGATACTTGACAAGCTACTTGATTAGCCATAGAAATTATACTTCCCTTACGGATTTCTCCTGCATTGTGCGTATTCATTAATTATTTTTTTGAATTTCATAACTCACATATACATTTGTGAGTGGGGGCAAGGACTCGTAAAAGCTTCATATTCTAATGAGATCGGGCTGAATGCCTCAACAGTACTCCTATGGGATCGGGCCGTTCGCCTCGGCATGATTATTGTAATACACTCTTTATGGGATCGGGCCGTTCGACTCAGCAGGATTATCATAATACACTATTATGGGATCGAGCCATTCGCTTCAGTAGGATTATTATAATACACTCTTATAGGATCGAGCCATTCACCCCGGTAGGAAATTGTAACACACTCTATGGGAGCGGGCCGTTCGCCTCAGTAGTTCTATTAAACGCTCTTATGGGATCGGGCCGCTCGCCTCAGCAGAGTCGTGTTTAATATCTCTTAAGAAATAAGTGTACCCGTGAGTTTTTCTTACTTGAGACGTGATATGTTATCTGGTGTTGACCATTATGCATTCCAGTTGAGGCAGTATCCGATTTTTGAGGACTTTATGTTTATTGTTCAGTTGAGGATCTTATTCTAAACCTGTCACGCCCTATCCTAGGGAAGCACGATCGACGCTCAATTGAATGAACCCGACCGAGCAAGCCTGTTAGATACTTTCTACCCAATTAACCCATGATCAAGGAAACACATGATTTCATTAATTATACAGTAGGAATCTCATTCATACAATCCTAAATCATTTCATTAGTCATTGCGCCTTTAAGTCTCAAAATACACATTTCTTATAGTTCAAGTGGAACAAGTGATCAAACACAACATAACTTGTTTAACATTCCCAACACCCATATACAACCCACATAGTGTCTACGGAGCCTCTAAAGATACAAAAGAGAGTAAAGATGGTGCCGGCAACAAGGCCTCGGCTATACCTCAAAAGTGACCATAATATAAACAAAAGGTACAATACATGACCCCGGAATGAAATGGGGCTCACCGAGTCCACTGAGAAGAGGATGCAACATTATCTGTGATCAACATTGTCTGCTATGTAACCACCTGCATCAATTCAAAGATGCAGCACCCCCGGTAAAAGGGACGTTAGTACCGTCGAATATGTTACACCCCATGTTTTCGTACGTGAAAGTACGCCATAAGTAAATTGATGGAAGCTCGGAAATGAGATACTGCATCCCGCATTTTCGTGTGTTAAAGTTTCGTCGTAAGTTAATCGACGTAAGTTCGGGATGAGATTTTATTGAGATCATAAGCATTATGCTATTTCAAACACATAATGAGTAAATTCGTGAAGGAGAGAAGGTAAGCAAATCGAAGAAAATGAGTTTCGTTAAAGGTTGTCAATTTGGGATAAAATATGGGCCGAGTGATAATACCCGATATTTATGGACTAGTACCATACAAGGTTACCATATGGCTATGATATTAAGGTGTATAAAGTGTATTAAAAGTGAGTAGTAGTTTATGTAATTTGAGATAATTCTTAATTATGTAGGTAATTGGTTAATTATTGGACTAGTGGGGGAATTAATGGATTGATTAAGAAAAGGGGTGGATAATTGGATAAGTGAGGGGGCACTCACGTGGCAGCACCCCTTAAATCCCATGAATGACTCTTTAAGTCATTAGATTATGTGATAAAAGTTGGATAAGTTTGAGGGATCTGACCTTTAACGTGGCAGCCCATGAATTTGTTAAGAAAAACCACTAAGTGACTTACACAATATGTAGAAAGGTATTACACTATTAGAGCATGACAAGGATTAACATTTTCTTTAGCCTTGTACACGTGAATTGCCAAAATACATTCACCTTAACAATGCAAGATAATGTTTTCTTACCCTCTTTTAAGATTAGAAGATGAAGCGTCACGTTGCAGAGAGATTGCATGCGTGATTTCTCAAAAATATCACACTGATATTTTCCCTACTCCAGGTATGTTAAGGCTATCCCTTCTTTCTTTTTGCATGATCTATACTACACGAACGAAATGAGCAAATGCACAACTTTCATAAATGACTTTATTCATAGAAATATTAGGAGTGTCTATATTCTTTATTCCCCACGTGAATTATTATTATATCTTCTGTTCATGGGTATCAGAAAAATACGTACTTAATAAAATTTATCCGACATGCATATTATTTTTATGACATTCTGAGAAAATCTTATTAACGTATTTCTTATGCATTTCATGCATTTATACATGTACATTGACTCCTGACCGGATGGCGTTATATATGCGTATATATGTATATATATGTATATGGGATATGGGAAAAGGTTACGGCGTTATATACGCACCACCACCTGATCAGCTGGTATACGTTGATGATTTGCCCACAGTGGCCGAAATGATATGATTCGATTCCCTCAAAAGCTTGATGATGTTATGAAAATATATATCTATGCATGGTATGACATTTATATGCATATGCATGACATTATAAATAATGAAATGATTCATAGAGCTATGTAGATGTACATGTCGAGTCTTTTACTCCATGTTTCTCTCATGTCTATTATTTACTGATTTCTATTCCTTACATACTCGATACATTATTTGTAATGACGTCCCTTTTGCTTGGGGACGCTGTGTTTCATGCCCGTAGGTCCCGATAGACAGGTCGAGAGTCCTCCAAGTAGGCTATCAGCTCATCGCAAAATGTTGGTGTGCTCCATTTGCTCCGAAATTGCTTATTTGGTCAGTATAATTAGGTCATGTATTAATTGGTATGGAGGGGCTTAGTCCCTAACTTTATCATGTTTATGTACTCTTAGAGGCTTGTAGACATATGTCAGGTATATGAAAGATTGTATGGCCTTATCTGTTTTGAGTTTAAAAATGACCATGCTGGCCTTATAGGCCCGTATGTCACATGTGCATGTTTTTATATCAGGTTGGGTCGTTCTTTATGGAGTACTCCCCCATGTTCATTCTGGTTAGCCCATGATGGCCAGTTTAGCCCATTTGCCAATGAAACTACGATAAGAATAATATGCTATGTTTGTACTCGGTTGAGTAAGGTACCGGGGGCCCGTCGCGGCACATTGGTTTGGGTCATGACAGAATAGTACTAGTATGTAAAGCTAAACACCAACTCAATAGAATGAATAATAATACAAGAGGAAGATTCAAGAATTCAATAAGGGCTTCAAATAATAGTAAAACAACAAGTTAAGGATCATATGCATTTTCAAGACAATTTCCATATTATTAGGTTGGGTGATCTTTAGCACCACTATTCCACAATTCACAATTACCCCCCGTATTCTTATACGGAGTCCGATCTCTGCCCGATCGGTTAGGCCATCTCATTTGAGATATTACCATAATTTCATTTTAATTTTCAGCACAGTACCACCATGTGTGCGGCATGGCATCAGAATACCAGACCTGCTCGAGCTCTCCCAAGTGATACAGAGAAAAATAATCAAGTCAATGCAGTGACGTTGACAAATGGGAGAGAGTTGGTAGAAGTGCCTAAGAAGAAAAAGGAGCAGTCTGGGCTCGAAGAAGAAAGAGTGCCAAAACCTGTAGAGGTAGATGAGAGAAACAAAACAGAGTCTGAGCACATATCAGAGAGGGTGCCACCCCCCCTTTCCTCAAATATTGAGAAAGAAGAATGATGACCACATGTTTCACAAATTCCTAGATATGCTGAAGTAGATACACTTGAACATCCCTTTGGTGGACATGCTCTGTGAGGTCCCAAAATATGCAAAATATATTAAGGATATAGTGGAAAATAAAAGGAGGTTAACTGAGTTCAAGACCATCTCAATTACTGTGGAGTGCTCTTCCAGGATTCAACAGAAGCTTCCACAAAACCTTAAGGATCCGGGTAGTTTTACCATCCCCGTGAGGATTGGTGAAATTGCTGTGGGTAGAGCGTTTTGTGATTTGGGTGCAAGTATCAATCTGATGTCGTTGTCAGCATTCAAACAATTGGGCATAAGAGCTCCGAGACCCACCACGATGATGCTACAGTTAGCTGATAGATCTTATGTTTATCCTGGGGGGGGGGTACTTGAGGACGTCTTATTGCAAATCGGGAAGTTTATTTTCCCTGCAGATTTTATCATCCTGGACTACGAGGCTGGTGAGTTAGTTCCTATCATCTTGGGGCGACCTCTTTTTTCCACTAGAGATGCAATTATCAAAGACCGAGAAGGTAAGATAATCCTTAGGATGGACAATGAAGAAGAAGTCTTCAATGTATATCGAGCTATTCAGTTACCTCATCATTACGAGGACCTGGCCATGATTACTGTGGTGGAGATAAATGAACCAGCCGTAGAGCCAAGCGCGTTTAAATAAGATGCACTAGAAAAGGAATTGATGTTGTTCAATCACTTGGAACTTGAAGAAGCGGTTGAGGAGATGTTGCAAATTCTGGATGCATCTTGCGAATACATAAGAGAAGGATCCCAGTTTGAGCCTCTTGATAGGCCAATCGGCCTGCCCCTAAACCCTCAGTTGAGGAGGCCTCAAAACTGGAACTTAATCCCTTACCTTCTCATCTTCATTATGCATATCTGGGAGGTTCTAACACTTTACCTGTGATAGTGTCTTCTCATTTGTTGAATTACAGGAAGAAAAGCTCTTAAGGGTGCTGAGGGAGCACAAGCATGCCATTGGTTGGACAATGTCTGACATAAAAGGGTATTAGACCTGCATTCTGCATGCACAAAATACTCACAGAGGAGGAACAAAAGCCTAGTTTGGAACATCAACGCCACCTAAATCCAATCATGAAAGAGGTGGTAAGAAAAAAAGTGATTAAGTGGCTCGATACAGGTATAATATTTCCTATATCTGACAGTAAGTAGGTAAGCCCTGTTCAATGTGTACCTAAAAGGGGGGGGGGGTATGACTAGTGAATGAACAAAATGAATTAATCCCAACTAGGACGGTGACTGGTTGGCAAATATGCATAGATTATAGGAAGTTGAATAATGCTACACGTAAAGATCACTTCCCTCTCCCCTTCATTGATTAAATGCTTGACAGGTTAGCCAGACAGAATACTATTGTTTCCTTGACGGCTATTCGGGGTATAATTAGATTGTTGTTGCCCCGTAAGATCAAGAAAAGACCATTTTTACATGCCCTTATGGCACATATGCATTTAAGAGAATGCCATTCGGGTTGTGTAATGTACCTGCAACTTTTCAAAGGTGTATGATGGCTATTTTCACCGATATGATGGAACAGTTTGTGGAGGTCTTTATGAATGATTTTTCTGTGTTTGGTACTTTATTTGATGAATGTTTGACCAATCTTGCTACAGTACTTGCTAGGTGCGGGAGACTAATCTGGTACTGAATTGGGAAAAGTGCCATTTTATGGTACGTAAAGGTATAGTGCTGGGGCACAAGGTATCCAAAGATGGACTGGAATTTGACTAGGCTAAGGTGGAAGCAATTGAAAAGTTGCCACCACCGATTTCAGTGAAAGGAGTTAGGAGTTTTCTGGGACATGCAGGTTTTATCGCCGATTTATAAAGGATTTCTCAAAAATTTCCTCTCCTTTGTCCATGTTGTTAGAGAAGGATGTGTCGTTCAAATTTGACGATGCTTGTCTTAAAGTATTCGAGGATCTAAAAATAAAGTTAGTGAGTGCACCAATCATAGTGGCTCCTGACTGGAAAGAGCCATTTGAGCTGATGTGTGACGCTAGTGATGGTGCAATTGGGGCCGTATTGGGCCAGAGGAGGAGCAAAATATTCCACTCCATTTACTATGCAAGCAAAACTCTCACTCCTACTCAAATAAATTATACCGTGATAGAAAAGGAGTTGCTTGTTGTAGTGTGGGCATTTGATAAATTTCGGGCCTATTTGGTTGGCACCAAATTCATCATCTACACAGACTATGCAACGATAAGGTATTTGTTTGAAAAGAAAGATGCTAAACGAAGGCTAATCTGTTGGGTTTTACTCTTGCAGGAATTTGACTTGGAGATCCGAGACCGTTAAGGAACAGAGAATCAAGTGGCTGGTCACTTGTCAAGGTTAGAAACTCGGAATCATGTAGCCGAGGGAGATGTCATCAAGGAAACATTCCCGAATGAGAAATTGTTGGCCATTACTGCTGGGGAGGTGCCATGGTATACAGATTTTGTAAACTATCTGGCAAATGGAGAAATGCCGCCTGATCTTGAAACCTCATGCTAAAAAGAAGTTCTTGCGAGATGTTAGATCATATGTGTGGGATGAGTCATTTCTGTTCAATTCTTATTTTGATCGTTTAATGAGAAGATGTGTGCCCGAATCTGAAATAAATGCTATCTTATATGACTGTCATGCGTCGCCTTATGGTGGTCATCATGCGGGTGACAAAATGACAGCCAAGGTGTTGCAATCGGGTTTCTATTGGCCTAGGGTATTTAAAGATGCCCATGAGTTCGTGAGGAGGTGTGATAGGTGCCACAGAACGGGAACAATTATGAAAAGGCATGAGATGCCATTGCATGGTATTATGGAGGTTTAAATCTTTGGTGTGTGTGGAATTGATTTTATGGGCCTGTTTCCCTCGTCCAGTGGGTGTAAGTACATTTTGGTGGCCGTTGTTTATGTGTCGAAGTGGGTGGAGGCCATTGCTCTTCCTACCAATGATGCCAAGGTTGTGGTCAACTTTGTGAAAAAGCATATCTTTACAAGGTTCGGCACCCCGAGAGTGATAATAAGTGATGGGGGCACCCATTTTTGTAATAAGCTATTGGACAATGTCTTAGCGAAATATGGAGTCAAACATAAGGTTGCAACCACTTACCATCCTCGGACTAGTGGACAAGTTGAAGTGTAAAATAGAGAGATAAAGAAGATCCTGGAGAAGACGGTTAGTGCAAGTAGGAAAGATTGGGCTGCAAAGCTTGATGATGCTCTATGGGCATACCGGACCACCTACAAAACTCCAATCGGAACCTCCCCGTACAAGCTGGTTTATGGGAAGGCATGCCATTTACCGGTGGAACATGAGCACAAAGCTTATTGGGCGATAAAGAAGCTGAACTTTGATGCAGAATTAGCAGGTAGAAAACAGTTGATGCAATTGAAGGAGCTTGATGAGTTTCGCTTGCACGGGTATGAGAATGCCAAGTTATATAAAGAAAAGACCAAGCACTGGCATGATAAGCATATCCATCATCGTGAGTTCGAACCGGGCCAATTGGTTCTCTTGTTCAATTCGAGGTTGAGACTCTTTCCGGGGAAGCTCAAATCGAGATGGTCAGGCCCGTTTGAGGTAGTGAGAGTCACTCCACATGGTGCAATTGAGCTATGTGTCTTAGGTGGCGAGAGAACATTCTTAGTGAACGGACAAAGAGTAAAGCACTATTATGGAGGTGAATTTGATCGTCAGAAGTCGAGGGTGTTACTTGGCAATGATTAGACGAGATTCTGTGTGGTGCCGCGACGTTAAATCAGGTGCTTGTTAGGAGGCAACCCAGCTTTACTGCTTTCTTTTATTTTTATTTTTATTATATTATTTTTGTAGTGTCTGTTTTTATTTTGTAGGATTATAAGCATAGGAAGCAAAGCCAATGGAAGATTGCAAAAATGAGCTAGATGGCGAGAACTAAGTGTGGGGTGCCCACACAAAGGACCATGCCTGGGGAAAGTCTAAGTATCCCGTGAGCCGCTATTGCTTCGACCTTTGGCCTTTCAGGAAGTCCCTTGACCACCCTCGCTTGTGTTTTGCTTTATTTGTGCATTGGGGACACTGCACTCTTTTAAGTATGGGTGGGAGAATTTCTCTAGATAATTAGTAGTAGTGTGTTATAAAAATGATAACTTCTTAGAAAAATCAGAAAAAACAAAAAAAGTAGAAAAATTGGACTTCTCCCGATGATGGATTTCACTCGACAGGTTTCTTGAGGGATTTAAGTCGAAAGAAGAAAGACAAAAAGATTTTCTTTTGTTAGGCAGTGTAATAATTCCCCCTTGATTTTTCTTTGTGCCACAGTTCTTTTCCAAGGGTTTTGTTTGAACCAGGTGTAGTTAGTTGTATTGTTTTAAGGAGTAGGAGACATTGTGTTGTGATTGGAATTGAAGCAATATCTCTTGACTTTGTTATGCCTTGAGAATAGTGAGTACTTTGGTTGTGACACTTAGGCTCAGTTTTTGACTCTTGTATAAGAACCTTAAATTGTATGATCTTAACTTTGCTTAACTGCTTTGACTAGAGTGTCTTGAGGAGTCCAATCCTGAGTGAGTTATGTGCCATGTGTGTGTGAGGTTTGTGTTTCATTCTATGCATTGCATTTGATATATAGAACATTCCCCTTGTGTTTGCAAAGAGAAATAATAGTTTTGTTCCGTCTTGGAAGTGATATAGGCATTTCTTTATTGAGCCAGATATATATATTTTACCCGCCTATGTCACGCCCCGAACCTGGGGGCGAGAACGGCACCCGGTGCCTCACTTAACATAGCATACCAACTTGCGACTGAGGGACTCTGGACATACAATGTCATACTGTGGCCATGGGGCCACATTGCAAGACAATTTGCGAAGCAAAATATAAAACAGAACGGAAACTAGCTTTGACTAGACATCAATATAAAGATGGGCCGACAAGGACGTCATAACTACTACAGCGAAAACCAACAAAATATACATACAAAGACTACAAGCCCAACATGCTGCACTAACTGACAAGATATGTCTACAAAGCTCTACTGATGGATGTACTGTGATCGGAACAGGGCCCCGACCTACCCATAATATATACACACAATGTGTACACAAAACCATAGACTCGGCAAATCTGAAGGACATGGAGCGTACCGATCAGGCTGAACTCGGGCAACACCTATTGAGGAGGTCTACCCATCTGTCTATCTGAACCTGCACGCATGAAATGCAATGTCCCCAAAAAAGGGACGTCAGTATAAAATAATGTACCGAGTATGTAAGGCAATAAAATAACTAAAAGCTGAAACTGAACTGATAATATAATAAATGAAAGTAACTGGGAGTCAAAGATGATCTGGATATATACTTACCTGCTGATACTGAATCAACTCCTTCAATATAGTAAGTAAAATAAATGTCCGGCCCTATAAGGCTCGGTACGTGTAACTGCTCGGCCGCAGTAGGCTAGCGCATAGGCACTCGGCCATACTAGGCTCTGAATCTCGGCCATCTTGGGCTCGCTCATAGGCGCTCGGCCACAGTAGGCTCGGTATATAACTTACCATCTGATCAAAGGTTGCCCTATAGGGGCCTGCCCATCAATTATAAATCAATGGTGGTGAAAATACTGTAATACTGTATATA
>AWOL01S0033651.1:60790-75125 GCA_000715115.1 Nicotiana otophora
CATACCTTATCACAATCTTTCCAATCACCAAGTTGAACTCGCCTCTTCTCACCTTAATCTACAACAACGATAATAATACTATCATTAAGTTATGAAGGGTACAACTACCGCACAACGAACGACAAGCTTATTTTGTATTAAAACGGGCAGCATCTTCCCTATAATCCTTACTTCCTCCAAATTCAAAATAACACCAACAACACAAGAAAACAACAATATAAACATATATACATTATTTTCCAACCTTATATACACTACAAAATACTACAAAACAGCCCAACATACCCCAATCTCTTCATACACAAAATGACCACCGTAGAAGTGTCAAACAGCCCGAAAATATTATGACGAATGCCCAGCCCACCACCCTGCATTTATGTGGTTATTATCCACACCCTTCCTCCTCCAAAACTCCATAAAACAGTATTAAAACACGTAGCCGAGCAGCAACACAAAACAGTCCACAAAACAGTTCGCTACAAGTGAATAACTCGAACTCACGACTTTCCAAACACCGTCCCGTGAGTTCTTACAACTATAGAAAAACTTACCAAGCATTTACAGCAGAAAATAATGGATGAAAGAAAGCAGTAAACTTACCTTATTTGTTGGATAACTCAGCTCCTATCTTGGTTCTGCAAACTCTAGGTTTTACCTCCAATTAGAACTTGAAAGGAAGAGAAAATCAACTAGGGTTTGTGGGCAATATTTGGGAGGATTTTTGCGGAGCAATATCTGGTTATTATGCCCTATTATCCATATAATATATTAAGGAAATAGTCCTTTAAAAAGGCCTCTTTGGATGACACGAACTGTCCCATTTTCGGACTCTCATTTAAGCAAGTAGGTGACAAACAGGTTTGTCACCTAGCAGCGTGCGTAGTCTCGCTAAAACGCATATATCTCTATATTCCGATGTCATATTGACAAATGGTTTAATGCTTTAGAAAATATACTCATAGATATTAAATTTTATGGGTGTAAAACCCCGTAACTTTAAGTATATTGGGAGAAAATCGCAGTTAAATTTGACCCAAATTACAGTAAAACTTATGAAATTAACTTGTGATGACTTTCATCGACTTTTGTTCCAGAACTCGCTTGACTTCAAAACACAACACACGACTATCATACGACTAACATAACTAATAACATAACCTCCTTATCATGTTAAGCACCCTAGTCTCACCCCAAAATTACATGTTATAACATTCCCAACTTGTCCACTTTCGACGAAACATTATTTTCTTCAATAATTGTAACCTCCGAGGTAACATGATTAACTTACTTTATATATTTTCAAAGATGATCTCATTTTTGGTCCTACATTAGTTTAATTATGACGCACTTTTATGTACGAAAATATAGGGTGTAACAACCTAATTATTATATATCGTAGTTAACCCTTTGAGCCTGTAATCCCGTTTCTTTGGCAACCACAGTACAAGCCTTACCCATTTGTTTGAATTAACCATCTTTTTGAATCTTTTCACCTCTAATGAGCACTTGAATTGTAATGAAATTTGTAAAAGTTAAAGTGCGGGCTGCTGGTTTAGCTTTTGAGTGGAACCAATGAAACAAGGAGAAAGGTACACTCTTTTGAAAAACAAAAGAGCCTCTTGAATTGAAAAAACAATAGTTGTATTGTGTGAAAAATATTCCTTGATAGTAGTGACTCTTGATGTAATTGTGCTTAAAGAAATATGGAGTTAATATGCATTGATGTGAAGGTGGAGTTATGGTTTGACACAAGTGTGGGAGGTGTAGTTAAAGTGTATATATTAAAGTGCTTAGTGGGGTGTAGTCACTCGTATATCCAAATATATTCTACTCGTACCGCAGCCTACATTACAACCAAATAAAGTCCTAATTGATCCTTGACTGAATGAGCTTGATTAGTAGAGTAGTACACTACAGGCAAGCCTATGGTTCATCTTTTGTGGCATATGAATGTTGTTTATGAGAGTGAGTGAAATATTTCTATATTGTGTTCTTAATTATTCTTGAATTTTATATGTGTGGAACTACTCTCTTTTGTTGTGCGAGGGCACTTGATTCATGAAGGAAAGGTGATGTCGTTGACCCCTATGTTAGAGTAAGTGAGTAGGTTGTGAAAAATGCGTGGTGCTTGTGAGTCAAATCTTGAGGTAAGGATGTTAAACTATTGTGCTTAGTCTATTTTGAATATTTTTGGTACGATGATTTATGAGAGTGGTTTAAAAAGGCCGTGTTGTTGTAAAGTGTAGAAAGTTGCTCGAGGACGAGCAAGAGTTTAAGTGTGGGGTGTTGATAAACAGCCAAAAATGCATATTCTTTGGAGTACTTTCATCTCATAACTTGTGTGGTTACTGTAGGTTACATGAGCTTTTGTAGTGAATTATGCTCATTACGTACATTGTTATGTGTAGGAGCAAGTTGGACGAAATGTGAGCAAAAGAAGTTGATTCGTGACCAAAAGACAAAAGAAGGACTTTGCTAGTTTACTCTCGCGTTCACACGAGAGAGTGAACGAGCTATTGAGGAAAAGCTTTAAAAAAAAACAGCAAAGTGTAGCAAAAAGGCATGGAAGTGCACGAGAGACCTAGAAGAAAAAGAAAAAGAGAAGAACTTTGCTCGTTCACTCTCGCGTGCGCACGAGAGAGTGAACGAGCTAACCTAAAAAGTTGTTTCGAAGTGGGCTTGTATTATTTTACCCCATGCTAACCCTATCCCATATAAATAGTCTTTAAACTCACTTTTGTGAAGGAGAGACGTGACTTGTGAAGGAGGAACGTGACTTTTGAAGAGGAGAAGACGTTGGGAACATTCTTGGAGGAGAAAATCATCGAGTTCTTCATTCTTTCATCTTTTCTTTGTAATTTGTTATGTAAAATACTTGGAAAGTTCTTGCTACAAATATGAGTGGCTAAGCACTCCAGTTTCTAGGGTTGTGGTTGACATGACTATTAACGTTTATTAATTACATCTCTGTTAATTCGAATTATCATCTTGTGGTTGTTTCTTTAATTCTTGCTTTAACTTGTGAATTGTTGTCGCTACCAACTAACCCTACTATCTATGCTATGCTTGGGAAAGCCATGTTTAGATTAGAGTAGAATAAAAGAGAGCTTGTTTATGAACCCGTGGCTCGGGTATCGATTTTGCGGTTAAGATAGGAATATACCTAACAATCTTGCTTAATTGAACACCGTATTATATTCGTTCATGATAGACTCAATACCATAGGAATATAGAATTGATATATTATGGATATGCGAATAGTATTGTGGGAACATGCTATTCATATAAACGATCTGGTTAATTAGCAACCATAGATAATATGGATTAACGAGTATGATTAGTGAACTTAATAGGATTGATAAACCAACCATAATTCTGGAATCTTCATCTCCTCTGAATTAAGATCTCATCATACACATTTGCATTCTTGTAAAATTAGTTGTTACTTATTTAATTTCCGCAATAGTAGATTAATAGAAAAACATCACTCTTGATTACCTTGGACAACTAAGTGATTTTAGTTTGCTTATTTAAAAACTGATCTAAGTCTCTGTGGGTTCGACATCCGACTTTCGAGTCACATTATTACTTGACGACCATGTATACTTGCGTGTGTGTTTGGTCGCAATAGAAGCATCCATGTGGCACACTAAAACAATAATTGTGATCACGAAATCAGAAGCAACTGCCTCTGTCCTAGCTGGAAATATGTAACAACGAGCCTAACAACCACCTGATTGACCTACCCCTTTGGGTGACCCTACCCCTTTGGGTGACCCCGAACTACCTGAGTCCTACCCCTAACTAGTTGGGCAGATGGTATAGCTGTTGGTGCTGATATCATAGGCTGCAAGCTCTGCTATGGAACCCTGCCTAGAAATCTAGGGCAATCCCTCTTGAGATGACTCAAGTCCCCATACTCGTAACAACCCTGCCTCGGAGGAACCTATCACCATAGTAGCTGCTTGTAGAACCTTGACCTATGGAGCACGATAGGAACTCTGTACCGGCATTGAACTGAATGGCGACTGATTTGGGCGAGCACTGTGTGAACCGTGGCTAACTAAAGCACCGCGAGGAACATGACGAGCTGCCTAAGAGGGCCTATACAGATGACCTCTGTTGTAGTGTGACTGGCCTCAAAATGAGGCACTGCTGAAACCACCTAAACCACGAGGCCTTTTGGCCTCTCACTCCTCACGCTCAAGCCTACCGATCTGCTCCAAGCGTCTAGCAATCTCGACCACCTGGTCAAACCTAGCATTCGTCTCAGCCTCTCGAGCCAAACTGTAATGCAAACTATAGTTGAGGCCATCCATAAACTTCCTGATCTTCTCCCTCTCAGTGGGAACCAACCATATAGTATGACATGCCAAATATGCAAATCTCTTCTCGTACAGGGTCACAGTTATATCTCCCTGGAGTAGCTGCTCAAACTTCCTATCCAACTCCTCTCTACGAGTCTGTGGAACAAACTTCTCTAAGAATAGAACCGAGAACTCATGCCATGTAATTGGTGCTATGCCAGTTGGCCTGGCTAACTCTTAATCTCGCCACCATCTGTAGGCTGCCCCTGTCAGCTAAAATATAGTGAAAGAAACCCGACCGATATCCAAAATACCCGCAGTGCGAAGAATCTGATGACATAGATCCAGAAAATCTTGAGCATCCTTTGACTCTCCTCTGCCGAACTCAGGCGGATCAAGCTTTCTAAACTTCTTCCACCTCCTATACTATGCATCATCCATAGATGAATTAGCCTTAACCCCGAGCATCAACAACTGGCTGTATTGGTAACACCCCTGGTGTCTGATGGCCCTGAACTAGCTTCTCTGGAGCATGGGCTGCGGGAGTCTGGGCTCCCCCCAGCCTGTGAAGTAGCTGGTGCAGCTGCTATAGTAATCATCTGAGCTAGGCTCGTGCACACACTCAAGATTTAAGCCAAAGCCTCCTAAAGGCCTGGTATCATAATAGGTACCGCCGGTGTCTGGACTAGTCACACCAGCTCAACAGTATCCGGTACCTGTTCCTCTACTGGAGCAACTGGTGGCTCAACAAGTATTGTAGTGCAAGACCCACCTCGGCCTCTACCTCAATGCTGGCCTCTCGGGGGCCCTAGCTGGTGGTACTGGTGCCCGTCCGCCTGATCTTGCTGCACGTGTCCTCACCATGTATGAGAGAATAGAAGGGTAAAGGTTCAAACTTCGGAAATAAAAAATTCGCATGACAAACATGCAAGAAAGTGAAGTTTTTCCTAAAGGTTGGGTAGCCTCTCGAAGATAAGTACAAACGTCTCTGTATCGACCCTCAATACTTCAATAAAACTGCTTATGACCCATAATATCTATGAACCTAGGACTCTGATACCAACTTGTCACGACCCAGAAGCCCAACAAGTCGTGACGGCGCCTAACACACATGCTAGGCAAGCTAAACATGCCAAAATGAAATATAAATCAAGAAACAACTGTATAATACAAGTCTAGAAGCTTTAACACAACATAATATCGCCAATACAAGGCAAATCCTCCAGAAGTGGTAAATACACGGTCATGAGCTCTACAATGGAATAAAAGTATGAAAAGCTAAATAACATTCTGTCTAAAATAAAGACAACAATACATAAGAAAACAGATTCTAAGACTGCGGTCGAGAAAGCAGTTCTACCTTATCTCTCAACAGGGTTTTAAATATGAGAAACCTCACAGTTTAAAGCTTAAAAGTTAATACATGGCATAACATAGCCTAAGCACTACCCGGACATGGATAAATACTCCGGTGCTCGCACATGGGTTCAACCCCACACATATGCGCACCCATAGCACGCAGCTATCACAAATAACTCAGGCATCTAGTTCCTCAACCAAGTTCAAGTAAGATACTTCAAGCAAGCCAAATCACTCCTCTAACAATCCCTTCTTGCATGTATCAACCTCCGGACGATCCGAGTCTTGTCAAAATAACTCAATACTATCAATAAAAACCATAAGAAGCGATTTCAAAAGATAAAGCTAGGATCTATAACAAAAATCAAAAAGTCAACCCAAAAGGTCAACCTCGGGCTCGCACCTTGGAACCCGACGAAACTCATAAATTCTGAAGACTCATTCTGATGCGAGTCCAACCATACTAAAATTATCTAATTCGGACTCCAAATTGACCTTCAAACCCTCAATTTATTGTTTAGAAACGTTTCAACAAAAATTCACATGTTCTTCAATTCAAATCATCAATTAAATAATAAAAACAAAGATGGAATCATGAATAATGGATAAATCCGAGTAAAACAATACTTACCCCAATCCAAAACTTGACAATCCCCTCCAAAATCATCCAAATCTGAGCTCCACAACTCAAAATAAGAGATATAACTCAAACTATCGAAATAGAATAGTATATAGTCTCCCCAAGAGTTAAACATCGCGATCTTGGAACCTACGTCGTGATAGCGAGGAACAATATTTGCTGCCCTCAAAATAGCCTACGCAAAAGCGAGACCTATCCCGCAAACACAATGCTCACCAATCCCGCCACTTCGCAATGTGCTCTTTTCCGCGATCGCGTAAGCTTATCGCCAGACGCCCCCAACTAAGCAGCTCTTCAACGCGAATGCGTGACCATCATCGCGATCGCGACGTCCTGCCTCTCAAAGCTTCGTGAACGCAATGAACAATTTTTTCTTCCCACAAAATGCCTTCCGCGATCGCGATAGCCTCTTCGCGATCGAGAAGAAGGAAACTAGAACCTCTGAAACAGCAGTCCAACAATGATGGAAATAGTTCAAAACCCATTGGGAACACACCCGAGGCCCCAGGGACCCCGTCCATTCACAGCAACAATTCCCAAAACACAACACAAACCTGTTCGAGGCCTCACATCGCACAAAATAAGATCAAAATCACGAATCGCACCCCAATTCAAGCCTAGTGAACCTAATGAACTTTCCAAATTCAAAACTAACGGCGAACAAGCCTAATCTCCTCGGAATGACCTCAAATTTTGCACACAAGTCATAAATGATACAACATATGTTTCTAACTCTAGGAACTGAAATCCGAACCCGATATCAATAAAGTCAACTCCCGATCAAACTTCTCAATATTCCAAACAAAACCTTCCAACTTTTGCCAAAATGCACCAAATCAACCTACGGACCTCCAAATCAAAATCCAGATACACCTAAGTTTAAAATCACCATACAAAGCTATCAGAACCATCAAAACTCCATTTCGGAGTCGTCTACACAAAAGTCAAACTCCGTTCAACTCATTCAACTTATGCTTCCAATCTTGGGACTAAGTATCCTAATTCACTCTGAAACATCCCGAAACCAAACCAACCATCCCGGTAAGTCACATAACCACAAATAAACATAGAAGAGGCAATAAATAAGGGAACTGGGTTACAATACATAAAACGACCGGCTGGATCGTTACAACGATATCTAAAGATATGGACATCAGAAATCGGCCAACTTGATGCAGATCCAAGATATCACTATTTTATGACTAAATATGTTTAGATTACTAACTCTTTCTTTTGGCAGTGTCGTTAGTTTTGAACTCTGGACAAGCTTTTGAACATTGGAATTGGTTTTGAACTTTAGAAATGGTCAGTGACGTTATTAAGTGTTTTACATTAAGTTGATCCACTACTTTTCACATACTTAGACTCATAGAATACTTTAAAAACAATATTTACCTAGACTCAGCCTTAAACGGTTTAAGTTCGATCGGTTAATAATTCAGTATGGATCTTAAATTGCGACTTTAAAATCTCCCCTTTAGATTAATTGAACACTTGCCCTAGAATATTTAGGTCAAGTAGACCATCAATGAGTTGGACTTTAATACATTACTCTAATTAATTTAGATGTTTGAATTCTCCATAGAAATAATTAGGTGGCAAATCTTTAACTTTAATCAAATTCGAAATTTCCTATATGTTGTACCTTAATTTAAAGTTTAAAATGATTATAACAGCTTGGCAACTCTGTTGGGACTTAGGTTCTAACCATAATGGACAAGAAGGAGTCAACATAATTCAAGTAGCATAGTTTATGCGTTAATTTTTATTGTACTTATTTCATTTGTCATGTAACCAAGTGTAAACTAATTTTGTACTTTAATTTTGGCAAATAGAATCGCTTGATTAATCAAGAGCAATGGAATGCCATATAGTAATCACACATTTATCCTTCAAATACATGTTAGGCCTACCTTTAGCACAAAGAGGTCTCTTGTATATTAAGACGCATTATCATTATTTGGCATACATGTGTTACTTGTTAATTTTACTTGCTATATGACTTTATTTGACGTTTACTTATCTAATCTAGCATTATTATATCTTGTTATTTTCTCATACTTACTTGTTTTCTCTTTTTCTTATTTTCTTTCTTAACAAAACGAATATATTTTTTTAAAACTAATAGTTAACTTGTGAGAACCATCACATCCATATTCTAAAAGAATCCAATCACCATCTTCACAGTATTAGAGTCCGTTACATATCTTTAAGACTTACTCATTCGCTAAGCTACCAATCCAAGACTAAGACAATGAGAACACCCTAAAACTTTGCCTACCATTTACTCAAACATTACCAGTCTCCACCCACCCACCCTATAAGATAACAAAACTAATAGCACTTTCTGTCGATATCTATTTCATATTTACTAAGTTACTAACAAAACTATCTAATCAAAATAACCAAATAAATCTATACTCTTACAATTTTATCGGTTTTATTTTCGAACAATATTTGACCTGATTGTTGTTCCGACAAGATACGTAAGCCATACTACATAAGGATTCGATCATTCCATCGGTTCAAACAATGTGCTCTTAGACAAAGTCAAAATAAAGAGCCGTCTCAATAAGAATCAACACCTCTTCCCAAACTAAGAATTTTTCATCGGATGCAAGAGCAACAAAGGCCACGAGATGATGATGTTGAATCAACATCAATTCTACTAATCATCACCGAAAAACTCATTTGGCCCGCCACGGCTTCGCCTTAATAAGCAGGCGGATTTATCTCTCACTTTAGCGATTGAGTCCGTTGACCAAGAGTGGAAACGTCATTCAACCCACCTTGGCCAAATCATTGCAAAATGGCTACACCTAATAACTTTAGCCTGAATTTTGCAGGAACAAATATCTAGTCTAGATATTAAGATTGGAGGCGTTATTAAGCCTGTTGCAATCTATCATCATAAGAATAAACTTCAAGTCTACCATTCAAGATCAAAGGCATCATTTAGCCCTACGATTCTTCACATCATAAGCCGAGCGACTTTTCACTTTATCTGTTACTTTATCTTTTACTTTATTTACTTTAACCACTTGAACTTAAATTTTAGAAGAATCATCTTCAAGTCCATTAATTGAGATTAGTTGCGTCATTCGGTCCATAGAAGCCTCAACTTCATAAGCCAAACAACTACTTTCCTACCTTACGCTCTACTTTATCATTTACTTTCTATTAAATTTATGACTACAATGACTTCAGCCTGAACTTAATGGGAAACATTATTCAAGACTTCAAAAGCATTAATACGATATCATAAGCCAAACAACCTCATTCATACTTTATCATTGACTTTACATCCTACTTTATCATACACTTTCAACTTTATGACTTTATTCTGAACTTTACAGGAATAATCATCAATTCTCCAGAGAAAAATGGAGATATCATTCATTATCAAGTATCTGAAGACAATCGAAGATATCATTTGGGAAACCTCATCTTTATAATCCAAACGACTTTATTTATAGTTTATCATTGACTTTACTCTACTTTATCAGGACTTTATAACTTTATCCTAAACTTTACAGGCAACTTTAACCATGACTTTACATGAATCATTCATCACCAAGTCGCCGAAGACAACCGGAGAGGTCATTCAACCTATCACGAACTCATCCTCATAAGCCACATGGCATCATTCTAAACTTAATCATTACTTTACACCTACTTTATTATGACTTTACGACTTTATGACTTTATCATTAACTTTACAAAAAAACTATATCCAAGAGTTTACAAGCTTCATTTATCATCAAGTCTCTGAAGGCAACCGGATACAACTTTATCAAAGACTTTATAAACATCATTCATCATCAAGTCTCCGAAGAGAATTGGAGGCATAATCATCATCAACTCCACCGACCACAATTGCAAGGATCATTAGGCTTATCCACCTTTAATAGGACATTTAGGCTCGTCCGCCTTATAAAGGACATTAGTCGCATCCGCCTTTAATAGGATATTAGGTTCGTCTACCTTCAAAAGGGGCATATTAGGTTCATCCACCCTCAAATAGTGCAAATCGGGTCCGTCCTCTCTCGAATAGGGCATATTGGGTCGTCTACCCTCTAATGAGACATATCGGACAACTTTACCCAATATTGTACAAGAATAATTCATCATCAAATATCCAAAAACAACCGAAGGCATCGTTTTTCATCAAGTCTCCAAAAACAAATGGATTCTTCAATCATCATCAAGTCCCCGAAGACAATCGGAGACGTCATTTGGCTATA
This sequence comes from Nicotiana otophora, assembly GCA_000715115.1. NCBI lineage: Eukaryota > Viridiplantae > Streptophyta > Magnoliopsida > Solanales > Solanaceae > Nicotiana > Nicotiana otophora. The sequence continues at coordinate 71,341 of AWOL01S0033651.1, forward strand.
CATCCTCATTCTTTCATAAGCTGCACGGCTTCATTTCTACTTTAGCATTGACTTTACCCTCTATTTTACCACGATTTTACAACTTTACAAATGACTTTATGCCTAAACTTTAGAGGAAACTTTATCCAAGACTATACATGCATCATTCATTATCAAATCCCTGAAGACAACCGGAGACATCATTTGGCCACACGGCTCCATCATTATAAGCCACACGGCTTCATTCCTGCTTTAGCATTGACTTTGCCCTCGACTTTATTATGACTTTATGACTTTACGACTTTATTAATGACTTTACCTTGAACGTTACTAGCAACGTCATTCAAGAATTTACAAGCATCAATATCAAGCAATATTATCTATGACTTTACAAGCAACATCATACAAGACTTTACAAACATCATATCAAGGCCACTGCCTAATAATCAGAGGGTCATCACGACCTTCGTGACCTCTGTAACGCCCTGACCGATCGTTTTGAGCTCTAGCATGTCGTTTGGTACTTGAGTAGCTTCACTTTAGGTATGATGAATTGCACATGTAGTCAGATTAGAATTTTTGGAAGATCAGAGTTAGTTTGAAAGAATAATTTTTAATTCGGAAGCTTTAAGTTGTAAGAGTTGACTAGGGTTTAACTTTTGAGTACACGACTTTAGATAAAAGTTTTGACGGCTCCGTTAGGTCCAAATGATGATTTTAGACTTAAGCGTATGTCTGGATTTGGATTTGGAGGTCCATATGTTATTTTGATGCTTTTAGGCAAAAGTGACAAGATTGAAGGTTTTGAAGGTTGATAGGTTTGACCAAAAGTTGACTTTGTTGACAACAAATCCAGATTGTAGTTCTGGGAGTTGGTATTGGTCCGTTATATCAGTTGGTACTTGCATGAAATATTTGAGGTCATTCTAGGTTGATTTGGTATAGTTCGGCTTGAGTTTTAGAAGTTTTAAAGTTCATTGATTCATTAGGCTTGAATGATGTGATTCATGATTTTGATGTTGTTTGGTATGATTTGAGGCGTCGAGTAGGTTCCTGTTATGTTTTCGGACTGATTTTGTGATTGGACGGGGTCCCGAGAGCCTCGAGTGTATTTCGGATGTGTCGCGCTCTCATTTGATGTTTCAGCGTCGTTTCTTTGGGCATAAAGGGTAGTATATTGAGCAAACGAGCATTGTAGTATTTTGAGCATATCTTGAGCTGTAGAGCTCCGTTTGAGGTGATATTTGCGGTGTCGTTCTCGTCTCAACAAGGGGGTAAATATATGACCTTAATTGTGATATTTTACCATGATTATTTCCATTGGTTATCATTTTTATCCGTGTTTGGATTGTGGAAATTGGAGTTCTGAGCCCCAAAGTTGAGAAATGGTAGATCCTTGATTTGATAGTTAATTCATGGATGAAATTGGATGATTTTATGGATATACACTATATGAGTTATGGGTAATATTTATTATCAATAATTTTCGAAATTCGGGCTTGCGAACCTAGGGTTGACTTTGTTGACTTTTCGTTCGGAGATGGGAATTTATTTCTAATTGTTAAATTACATGTTTTGAGTATATTTTAATTTGTTTGCATGTTCTTTGGCTAGTTTTGGATTGTTTGAAGTTGGTTTGAGGTGTTAGAGAGGCGTTACAGCCGGTTATCGAATTTCGGAGCGAGGTAAGTCTCCTGTCTAACCTTGTGAGGGAGCCTTTACCCCGTAGATATTGTATTTTCTATGTGCTACATGTTTTGGGGGCTACATACATATGAGGTGACGATTTTCAGTGCGTATGCTATAATTTATGATTAGGTCCGGGTAGACTTCGATTCACGCTATGTTTTAAATGTAATATTTGCGTTACCATCTCCTGTTTAATTGTTTTAGTTTATGCTCTTGTCTGACACTAGACTTGTTTGTTGTATTGGACGTACGAATTGTGATATGTGGTTAGCTACTGGAGTAGCAGTATAGATTACACTTCCTTTAACAGATTTCTTCTGTGTTTTACGTAATTATCCGAAAGTTTCATGAATCTCACAAATCACACATATTCGTGAGTGGGGCCAGCGACCCATCAAGTCTTCGTTATTTCCTGGGGATCGGGCCGAACGCCTCTGCAGTATATATTGAGATGCATCCACGGATCAAGCCATATGACCTCAGTAGTGTATGTACATGACTATTGAGATGCATCCACTTACTGGGTACGCGTTGATTTACGTACTCATACTACACTTCTGCACTAAACGTGAAGGATCTAAGAGGTTCATTTGGTGGTCATCTTGGCGCGTAGGCGCAACTGCTGAAGGGACATTATGGTGAGCTTCTTTCTATTCTACGCACCGCAACCCTCAGAGTCTCCATCTTATTTATTTACTTTATCCTGTCTATTTTATATTCCAGACAAATGTTGTATTATTATTGCACTATTTAGCAGACGCTCATGCACTTGTGACATCAGGTCTTGGGGATGTTCTAGAATTTATTTATGGTTTTGCCTAACATTGACATACTTTTATTTTATGTTTTATTTAAATTGTATGTATATACGATTTTTACTGCATTAATATCCTTATCTAATAAGATTCATGATTTCAAAAATAATAAAATGAATAATTAAGTTGGTAGTTCACTGTCGGCTTACCTGACGATGAAGCTAGGTGCCATCACGACCTATTATGGGAATTGGGTCGTGACAGCTTGGTATGAGAGCTCTAGGTTCACTCGGGTCTCACGAGTCATGTGCGAGTCTAGTAGAGTCTTGCGGATCGGTACAGGGACGTCTGTACTTATCTTCGAGAGGCTACATGGCTGTTAGACGTACTTTCCTTCTTCATTCCTCGTTGTGCGATTTGATTCCATTGAAGCTTATGCCTTCTTTTCCATCTTACTCATTCTTATATGATGTTGAGCGCTTGTTATCAATTGTGCATCGAGGAGTTGTAGTGGTACTGCAGATATGGTGCAGGATGTTTATCCTTGCGTATTCGGGCAGGTTACAATCCTATATTACTTGTCGACCACGTATACTTGCTGTGAGTTTAGGAGCAACATCAGAAGAGTGTGAAGAATACTTGGGGAATTTCTATGTTATCATCTAGTCTGTGGTGCAGTATTGGAGAAATGGGAAAAATAACTTCGGATTCGCGGAAGGTCTTTCAGAATGGGTGTATCAGTTGGAAATACTATTGAGTGCATGAAGAGGGTTTGGGATGACTCATGGTTATTGAGATGATGTGGTATCGTGATTTTGGTCACTCGGGATGAGTGCTATTTGATGTACGTTATGTGTTTGAATAGAGCTATTATTATTTCGAAGGTAAGTCAAGAGTAAATTGGAAGAAGTTAGGTTAGTTAGTAATGGTTTGAATCATCATGGTTATGGAAATGATCAGTTCCTTCGGTGTGTTAAGCTATACAGGTGATTCTGGTTTTACGTGTGGGATTGACAGCCACCGTAACTTGATTGATTTGGAAGTATTTGATTCTGATGACCTTGTTATGTGTAAATGAATCTCGGAAGATTTATGGTGGTTTAGACCACGACTTGAGGTTTGTAATTTCTGCGGTTATGAGAATTCGGTTGCGTGTCGTAATTGTTCTTCTTAAATAAGTTGAGTGAAAGGGTTCTAGCCCATGAAGTGTTTAGTCTACTGGTGGTTCAGGGGTTATGATGAAATTCTTATACTCGTAGCGGCATGATAGGTACAATGAGCAGTATAAAAATTGGAAGTTGAGGATCAAGGTTGGGATTCGGTTTTGATAAGAATGTCACGAGCTCGGAGGAGCGGGGGGGA
>AWOL01S0033651.1:76138-107795 GCA_000715115.1 Nicotiana otophora
GGGGGGGGGGGGGGGATTTCAGATGTTTAGAGTATGTTAGTGCTATTTTGGGCAGCCGGGGGATGGTCTATTTTGTGGAAGAAGTGTTGGGTATTGAATGTGAATGCTTGACTAGCACCATAGAAATAGCATGGTCGATTTCCATTGATATTCAGATTTTCTACCTGGTGCGGAAGGTTGTGGGAGTACATCCCACGGGAGGGTCGTATCAGTGTGACGTATTAGTCATTTGATTGTTAGAGATTGAAATCATGCATGGTGATTTTGGTACTATCGCCAATGGGAGAGGTTATGACTGAGAGGCTCTCTATTCCTTTGGTTGTGGACTGTGGGAGTTTGTTCCGGATTGGATGACTGCTCGTATGTGTAATGAATAGGGTCAATGTGTATCCTTGAAAGGTTATTTGGCCCAATACGGGATGATTGGAATCGGTTTGAGGTCCATTGGTAGATCTAAGGTGAATATATGCTCTACATCAGGTCGGATGTGTTCATTCAGCATAACATTGCTTATGGAGGAGTCCTCGGGTGTTGGATGTTATTCTTGTCGTCAGCTATTCTATGTAATACTCTATTATGCTACATGGGTTGTGAGACAACTTGATTATTCACACGTGTGTTGTGATCCCGTGTACCTTGTGTAGTTATATGAGCAAGATGGCTCTCGAGATGCAGGTCGTTAGGGTACCTTAGTCGTGCTTGGCATTTTGTAGTGCATGGCTCTATCTGTCTCCCCAGAGTTGTGTTTATACACTTGGCGAACTTGTGGTCGATATTCAGGCATTCCGTGGGTATGAGCATTCTGGCTCGATATGGATTTCCTTATAGATTATTATGTGTGGATCGGGTGGCACGCCACCATAGGTATGGTGTTTGGATCGGGTTGAACACCGCAATGGTATGGTGTGTGAATCGGGTTGCACGCCGCAACAATGAGATTTTGAGTACGGTTCCTTGTACTTATTATGTGTGCCTTGTTTCTCATCTCTTAGATAGGTTCATAACATTTGTTTGGTTGTTTTATTCGTTATGCAGGCTGTGTAGTTCTTTGCCAGAGTTCGTTCTTCTTTATGGGTCATATTCGAGTTGTAGCTTGTTGGCGCATTGATGGCGTCATATGAGATTTTAGATAGTGTTTGATACATGCTGGATGAGCATGCCTAATGATTTTCAAGTCAACATCATAGTATTGGAGTATTTTAAAGGAGTCAAGATCAAGAAGGCTATACTTGTAATAATTGACTATACTTAGCTCCATAGAATTAGCTTAGGGTATTTGGGTCATTTGTAGCCAAATACCCACTCTAGTATAAATAGCCCTTAAGGCTTTTATTTTAGCTAGACTTGATGAATGATAAACTTGAAGACATGCAATTCTCACATTATATCCTTATGTTTTAATTAATGCATTTATGTTTTTGCCTTTAATTCCTTTATTGCTTTGTTTTTGCTTTTATTAGTGTTAAATTAGCTTTAGTTGGTGAGCAACTAGCAGTGAATGCTTAATTGCTTAATTACTTTATCTAGGTTTTCAAGAGTTGCCACTCTTTTGAGGGTTTTCATAGCTTAGGGTTACAATTGGTTGTGTTCATAGAGGAAATTAGGCTTCATATCCTAATTAGTTATTGTTCTTCCAATCAATTGTAGGTCTAGCTCTTATTTTCATACTTTAGGGTTACAATTGATTGGGTTCATAGAGGTAATTAGGTTTCATATCCTAATTGGTTCTTTTTCTTCCAATCAATTGTAGGTCTAGCTCTTATTTTCATACTTTAGGGTTACAATTGATTGGGTTCATAGAGGTAATTAGGTTTCATATCCTAATTGGTTCTTTTTCTTCCAATCAATTGTAGGTCTAGCTCTTATTTTTGATTCCGCGTGTTTTGCTATATTTGTATTTTCTTTCGTAGTTTATTTCAGTGTTTGAGGTAGCTTATTGCTCGGACATCTTGTACTAGGTGAGGCGAGGTTATTGGACCTAAAATCAGTGCAATCAGATTTATATAAGGTATATTAAAGAGAAAATGTCACTATTTAGTTTAGAATGAGGTAATGGTTCTTGTCAAGCGGAGAGACCCCATGATTTATTGAATTGGCAGGTGGTTATGAGCTTCTACCTGTCGCTTTCATCATTGCAGTATTGTGAGGGTCGGGTCAGGGATTGTACGCGTTATGAGGTATACTACGGGCATCAGGTTAGTGAATTTGCAGTTTCTATAGTTGGAAGATGTTATCACGGGCATAAGAATTATGCGGTGCATTGTATGGGTTCAGGATGGGTGCATGATCATGTTTGGTACAACGTGTAGAGATTGATACGGTGCTCGTACGTTAGAATCAGGTCTCCAAGAGAATTTCAGATGTTAGAATTTGGTTCTAAGGCTTGTGGGCTAAGGTATCAGGAAGGATCTTCAGTCTGGCTTGAGCTAATGTGCTCATATGAGTTGTGGTGGCACGGGTAGGTGCACGAAGTGTTAAACAGTGATTTTGGGCAACTCTGGAACGGTTCTTTACACGTTCTAGGACGAACGTATGTTTAAGTGGGGGAGAATATAATGCCCCGATCGGTCGTTTTGACCTCTAGCATGTCATTCGATGGTTTGAGACTTTGATTAGTTTCACTTCATGTATTATGACTTGCACGTGTAGTCGGATGAGATTTTTGGGAAGATCAAAGTTGGTTTGGTAGAATAATTCTCAATTCGGAAGCTTTAAGTTTGAAGAGTTGACCAGTGTTTGACCTTTGAGTAAACGACCTCGGATCGGAGTTTTGACTTTTCTGTTAGGTCTGAATGAATATTTTGTACTTAGGCGTATCTATGAATTTGGATTTGGAGGTCCGTAGGCTGATTTGAAGCTTTTTGACAAAAATTGGAAGATTGGAGGTGTAGAAGGTTTATAGGTTTGACCGAAAGTTAACTTTGTTGATACCAGATCCATATTGTAGTTCCGGGAGTTGGTATAGGTCTGTTGTATCATTTGAGACTTGCATGCAAAATTTGAGGTCATTCCGGGTTGATTTGGTATGGTTCGGCTTGAGTTTTAGAAGTTTAAACGTTCATTACATCATTATGCTTGAACTGATGTGCGATTTATAATTTTGATATTGTTTCAAATGATTTGAGGCCTCGAGTAGGTTTGTTATATGTTTTGGGACTGGTTTGTGTGATTGTACGAGGTCCCGGGGGCCTCAGGTGTGTCTCAAATGTGTTTGGGTTGTGTCGCACTCTTATTTGACATTTCAAAGCCGTTTCTTTTGGCATAAAGGATACTATATTGAGTAAACGGCCTTTGATTTGTTATTGGATTGAACCATTAGATTCGTATCGTAATTACGGAACCATAGAAATAAGAATTGTCAAATTCCGAGGTCGTATGAAAGAGTTATGTCCATTTTCGTATCGGAAGATATTGCTGGTTTCTAGTGCGAACTTTGTTCTTCGCAAACGTGAGGGTGGTCCCGCGAATGAGAAGAACGAAATCTGGTTTGAACGATCAATGCGAAAAATCGCTCTTCGCGAACGCGGTGGTATCACGCGAAGGCGAAGAACAAAAATTACATGGGCAGTGTTTTAAATGTGAAAATCGAGCATTTTAGTATTTTGAGCATATCTTGAGTTCTAGAGCTCCGTTTGAGGTATTGTTCACGACAGCATTCTCATTTCAAAAGGAGGGTAAATACCTAACCTTTATTTTGATATTTTACCATGATTATTTTCGTCGGTTATTATTTTTATCCGTATTTAGATTGTAGAAATTGGGGTTTTGATCCCCAAAGTTGAGAAATGGTAAATCCTTAATTTGATAGTCAATTCATGGACGATATTGGATGATTTTACGGATATACACTATATGAGTTATGGGTAATATTTATTTTCGATAATTTTCAAAATTCGGACACGCGGGTTTGGGGTTGACTTTGTTGATTTTTCGTGCGGAGTTGGGAATTTATTTCTAATTGTTAAATTACGAGTTTTGAGTATATTTTGATTGGCTTTCACGTTCTTTGGCTAGTTTCGGATCGTTTAGAATTGGTTTGAGGTGTTAGAGAGGCGTTAGAGCCGTTGATCGAATTACAGAGCGAGATAAGTCTCATGTCTAACCTTGTGAGGGGAAATTTACCCCATAGGTGTTGTATTTGCTATGGGCTACATGTTGTGGGAGCTACGCACGTATGAGGTGTCGAGTGTCCGTGCATATGCTAGAATACATGATTAGGTCCGTGTAGACTCAGACTCATGCCATATTTTAAATGTAATATTTGCGTTACCATATCCTGTTTAGTTGCTTTATTTTATGCTCTTGTTTGAGACTAGACTTATTTTTTGTATTCGACGTACGAATTGTGATATGTGGTTAGCTACTGGAGTAGAAGTATATATTACACTTTCTTTAACAGATTTCTTCTGTGTTGTACGTAATTATCCGAAAGTTTCCTGAATCTCACAACTCACAAATATTCGTGAGTGGGGCCAATGACCTGTCAAGTCTTTGCTATTTCCTAGGGATCGGGATGAATGCCTCCGCTTTATATATTGAGATGCATGCATGGATTGGGTCGTATGACCTCGGTAGTGTATGTACATGACTATGGATCGGGCCGAACGACCTCGGCATAATTCGTGCGTTAAATCGGTAGGAGTCCGAATACCCACGAGATTACTCTCTTGATTGAACTTAGAAATTTTATGATATTCTCTTTATGACCTGAGATCAGATATTTAGTTGATAGTTCTTGTTTGTTGAGATGGCATGTGACACTTGGGGATTTGTAAACTGATGATATTTTGCCAACGGATTTCGTTATCTAACTGTTCTTTGTTCTATTGATCCTGCCGTATTTCATGCCTGCTTATGATTCCTGTATTTTTTTATTGGACCACTAGTAAGTGTCGATGTCCATCCCTCGTCACTACGTCTTTGGGGTTAGGCTAGATATTTACTGGGTACGCGTTGATTTACGTACTCATGCTACACTTCCGCACTAAACATGCAGGATTTGACAGCTTCATTTGGTGGTCATCCTGGCGTGTAGGCGCAACTGCCGAATGGACTTTATGGTGAGCTGCTTTCTATGCTACGCACTACAGCTCTCAGAGTCTTCATCTTATTTATTTAAATTATCCTATATATTTTGTATTCCAGACATATGTTGTATTATTATTGCACTCTTTAATAGACGCTCATGTACTTGTGACACCGGGTCTTGGGGATGTTCTAGAATTTGTTTATGGTTTTTCTTAATATTGACAAACTTTTACCTTATGTTTTACTTATATTGTATGTATCTATGATTTTTAATGCATTTATATCCTTATCTAATAAGATTCACGATTTCAAAAATAATAAAATAAATAATTAAGTTGGTAGTTCACCGTTGGCTTGTCTGACGGCGTTGTTGGGTGCCATCACGACCTATTGTGGGAGTTAGGTCATGACAACCTCATTCGCATTCTCATAATCTTCTTCATCATCGTCTTATTCTCTTTATAACTTCGCACCGATGACTTTATCTCAAACTATACTAATGATTTTACCATGAACTTTCAGATGAATGTTTGTCTGAAACTGTACAAGACATAATCTTTTGAGTAAAACACTATCAACATTCCTATTTGAAAGTCAATTATGACTCGTCACAACCTCATTTTCATTCACATAGCTAAATGGCTTTGCTCTTATCTCATTTTATACTCTATTTGCTTATTACTTATCCCAATTTATTTGCTAACTACTTATCTTTAGATTTGACAAAAAATACAATTTTAATATGTTGATTACAACAACAGGAGATGCACAACATAACGCCGAATACCTGTTAGCAGTGAACTGGAGCAAATTTACAGAAGAGGAATATCAAACTCAGAAGCAAATATTAAGGATCTACTCTCGAACTACACTCCGTCTACATCGTAAAATATGGTATATGCGGGTAATCCAAATAATTCTAAAACTTATCCACCATATCCATCAATATATTTTAAAATTAATCAGTTGCTTTCATAATCCCACAACTCTTCAATAACCCAATGTCATCATAACTCGACACTGGGGCCAATTCTGAAAATTTGTATTTGAATGACATGTTCATCCAATCGTAGGGTGTCACAGAACCGTCTCTTGTAGGGTCCTACTTATAGGTAAAATAACTTATCCTTTTACTCATGATACTTTAGTTGATTGTGGTGACACTTTGAGTTTGAAATATAGCTATGACATTGATGAGTTTGATATTTCTTTATCTTGTGATGAGGACAATAATTGTGGCTTGCAACTACCTAAGAGTTCTTGTGCATTATTGGATGATTCTAGTTCTTTGCTTAATGACTCTTTAGCTAGTGATGATGTTGAGTCTTATGATACCCCACCTTTATAGGATGATGCATGTGATGATTCTTTTGACTCTATTTTATGTTTGCTGGAAGAAAGTTTTGACCTTTATAAAGAAATGAGTCAAGAAGAATGTGTTGATGATTCTTCCTGGTGTGAGTGTATCTTCATACTCTGCTTTGGATTCTTGTAATAAAACTTACTAGTAATTCATATTTGCCCAGAAATTGTTCCAAATGTATTCTTCCCTCTTCATGCTAAGTCACTCATACATACAACTTTCAAGTTGCTCACTTTCTTAATATGATCATGTCTATGTGAATCCTGAACCTTTCAGACTATATATTTCTATGTTACTTGCAAGCCTCCTTATTGTATTATAGTTGCATGTCTTACTACCATTTTGGTTGCCACAACATTGTTCTATAGGCCATGCTTTCTAGTGCTAGTTTGCTCAGTTTCATGCCTATTGTTATTCTTGGTATGTACAATGGAACTTGCTATAGACTTGTATTCTTAGAATTAGATACATGCCTGCTAATTAGCTGTTGTGTAGAGTTTTCAATATTGTTGACCTTTAATTTCTTAATAGGCTTTATTATAAATACTTTCTACTTTTCATAAACTGAATTACAAATCTAAGTTATGTTTTGCCCTACATGCTTATGTTAAGATTTTCTTGTGAAGTTCACCGTTGGTCTTTGTCTCTCGAGCATGTCATTGCTACTTGTTAACCTTCTGGAAATTAATTCATGACCCTGCTTACTTTGAACTCTCATGCTTATCTCCTTTGTTTGTGGATTCTTGTATACTAGATTAATGCATTCAAATCATGTGTATCCGAAGAAACCTGTTACCTTTAACTTGTTTGTTAATCTGAAAATCCATATATATGTCCAATCTATGTGTTCTGCATACTCTCTATATCTTATGTGTGTTTATGTGATGTTCAAGTATGTGGCTTACCCCTGGGACGTGTAGAATTCCTGCTTTTGTTAGTTGTGGTATTAGGGTCCAAATGAGCATGTTCTCCACCTTAGAATTTGAGTTATCTTAATAATTTGGGGTTCGTATGAGTTACCATTCGTGCTTTAATTATCTAACTAGTAATGGATGGGCAAGAGAATTATTTTGTTGTTGGGCCTAGACTGCTGAATCTGGTTCTTGGTACTGTGGTTTCGAGCACACTATCTGCGCTTGGGATATGGGCCTGTCCGAATTTTAAAGCCATTTGAAGGCCTAGATGGACCACTAGGTTGTTTTACATTTATGATTAGGCATGTAGTTATTCCATTTTGAGCTATAATAATTTGTATAACAAATGATGGGGAGTTAAAAAAGGAGCTGGGGTATTCTAATACTTGCACGAAAGGGTAGAAAGCATGCCTATAGGTTCTATGTGTTCTATTTGCTATTACATCTAGCATGCCCTATTTGTTACACACTAATAGGAACCGTGCCTATAGGAATCACACACACACTTCACTTAACTTTTCAAATATGCTATACTTATTTCTATGTCTACTATTCAATGCCTTTAGATAATATGCCTATAAGATACAGTAATGCAATATTTTCGCTAATCTAGACACCATGACTATGAGGTTTAATAATTGGTCAACTGCTTCATGTTACTTTTGTACTGTCCCACTTAGATGACATGCCTATAGGGTTAAAGTGTTATAAAATCAGGTCTAATTGTCAAATGTTTGGAATCCTGTCTATTGGATACCCTCACTCACCTAGAAAAGTATGAAATAAACACTGTTAATGCTGGAATCTCAAAACCGTTTCACTGCCTAAGTATGCAACTATTAGAAATTATGCCTATAAGAAAATGTCGCCGGCTTAAGATGCATATCTATAAAATCAGCGCTATTAATTCTGAGCTTTCTAATAGTTTTATTGCCTCATTGCATAAACAATTTAGAGATCATGCCCATAAGATTTATAATACATATAATCTGCGAATTCAGAAATAACAACGCTATTTGCATGATGCTGGAATTCAAAATCTCCTAGAGACTATGCCTATAGGACTTAATGACTCTATGTCTTAATTCTGAAATTGCCTACCGCCTAATATAAGAATCTGATCACGTGCTTTTGTGCTTACATGCGGAGGTCAACTTGAAACCTTTATTGCAATTGTGTGCAGTCCTATCTGTTTTGAATGTTGCCTAGTTTTATCATTTTGAGCAACCTAAGTGAGGTCTAGAACCACCTAATAGTAGGTCCAAAGCCTCTTGGACCATAGGCAAGGGATGGATAGTGCACGCGTAGGATACGGTTTAGAATTGAATTAGAGTGCCTCTGAGTAATAACTTCAACATAGTAACTGGGTAGCAGGAGATGACAGTCTGTGCCCGCTGAATAATATGAGAACCACTATGTCAAGAGAGTTGCAAGGTATTATTTATGTTGCAAGGGTTGATCTTTAGGCTACTAAACTTAGGACCCCCCTATTCTTTTATATACTTGTTGTTCACACTTAGTCATAGATCGACGCAATTGTACTCTTTGTGATTTTTATGATTTGTATCATTTAGTCATATAGTTAATTTTAATGTTATAATAGAGTTTTCAACTTTTACATCTTTCTTTGCTTATTTGATCACCTATCTTAATCATCTAATCCACATAGTTTTAATTTCGGCCGGGACCCACAGTTGTGGACCTCAAAGAGTTCCTATTACCTTCTCTTTGAGGTAATTTGAGCCCTTACCCGATTTTTGGTAGCATTGACTAGTCAAATAAAGTTATTTGAAAATAGATGCCCTAACGCTCCTTAAAATTGTTAGGTGGACAATCCTCTCTTTTAATACCCATTTAAAATATTTGTCACAAATCAAACCCGCTTTCGAGAAAAAATGAGGCGCGACAGTGACATTCGGCACTCAGATCCTCAAGAAATGCTCTCTTAACGGGTAGCCAAATTCCATCTCTAAATTCCATGTTTTGGGTAATAATAATTCATGTAGATTCTTCAAATAATATAGAAAATGAGTAGAAATATTTTACCCTATGTCCTGTGTGAAAATCTCCATGAGAATTCGCTATTCTCCAAGTCTAAAGCTCAAAATATCATAAATGAGATCAAAATCCCGAAATAACATCTTAACTACACTACCCAACAATACCATCGTGAACACGACCGCTGCTTCGCGTTTGCGAAGAGCATACCAAAGCTTCAGACCAAATGCACTTCGTGGTCGCAGCCTCAACCTCACAATTGCGACAACCAACAGTCCCACTACATTGCAAAAGCGATCTACACCTTCTCGAATGCGGAGGAAAAGATATCCCCTTCCAACTCTAACTCCTCGCGAACGCGTTAGAGACTCGTTAATGAGATACATCTGGAACCAGAACTATGCGAACGAGACTCTTCCATGCAAATCAGAGGAGAAAAAGATAAATCACCAAAAATACACCTCGTGAACGCATCGCTCGGACCGCGAACTCGAAGAATACTGATAGCTGCTAAAGACCAGTAACTCCAAACATCGTCATAATGGTCTGAAACCACCTCGAATCATACCCAAGAGCCCCGGGACCCCGTCTGATCATACCAACAAGTACAAATACATCATCAAAAATTATCCAAAGGCTCAAAAGATCATAAATAAAATTAAAACCATGCATGGAAGATGAAATCATTCTCTTAACTTTTAATCCTTTAAAATTCGCTGAAAGCGTACGAATCACACTTAAATATTTCGTATGACAATCAAACTTTTCACACAAGTTCCAATACACTAAACAAACTTATGAAAGGTTTCAAACCCCCAATATGAGTCCGATAACACCTAAGTCAACTCTCGGTGAAACCTAAGAACTCCCAGATTTTTCAAATTGCTAACTTTCAAAAACTAGACCTAATATCTTCAAAGAACATCCAAATTCAAATCTGAACGTATGCCAAAGTCCCAAATCACTATACGAACTATTAGATTCATCAAATCACCAATCTGAGGGAGTTCAATCAAAAGTCATACCCTAGAGACTCTTCCTACTTAAAGCTTCCAAATTAAGAATCATTCTATCAAATCCATCCCGAACCACTCTAAAATCAAGACAAACCTTGCATTAAAATCATAATACACCGTATGAATCCACTCAAAGTCTCAAATCATTGAATAAGATGCTAGAACGCAAAATGACTAGTCGGGTTGTTACATTCTCACCCACTTAAACATACGTAATTCCTTTAACCTTAACTTACAATTCTTATAACCAAATTCCAGTATCTGGAATTCCATATAAGATCCAATTATTATACATATACGCTATACCAATCCCCACAAGCCATAGTGGTCATAAATATAATCCTAATATATAACCACGTAGTGTACCACATAACCCATATACTTATAGCAATACCTTCTGACCACATCAGCTGTTCATTACCAAACCAGGTACCGGAAACATAACTTATATCAAATAAAACCTTATTCCAAACCTTTTCAAGCCTACTAATAATGAAAGAGTAGAACCACATAACCACCAATCAAATCAACAAGTCGTATAGGTTTCTCGCACGACAAAAACCAATGCAAAATTCTTAGTTGACTATTGACATTATTTTTTCCAACATGCCCTATCCAAACCCGATTGCACTAAATCAAGGTTCAGTAACATCATCTCACCCATTACAAGCTTCTCATCTAACAGGCCATACCAAAGGCCATCAAGAACCACATACGAGGCAACTCGTTCATCAAACCTGCAACAACTCGAATGTGACCAATAATGGAAAGAGAGCCAAGTAACGGAAATGTCCAACAAATTCAATAGATACAACAACAAAGCATAATGCTATGAAACCATTCCACAAGGGAGAAGAAAAACATACAATATAAGCACAAAGGATCATGTCCTATCATAACTCTGTTGCGGCGCGTAACCCAATCCAAACATACCGATCCACATGGAAACCCATCGAGCCATAATGCTCACAATCAACAAACACATGTGTATCAACAACAAGTATGCAATGTGAAAAACCATAGCCATAGATAAATGGATATCACAATATACCACAGACAAGAAAAGCATGACTAAGGTGCAATAAGTAACTCAACACCCCAAGAGCCATCACGCTCAAATCTTGCCACAAGGCCTAAACACAACTACACCATACGTGTGAATAGCCTAGTCGTATCACAAACCATCGCATCATAAGAGTATAACACATGGAACTTATCAGGGCAAGACTAATTTTAGTCAATGACACACCCCAAAGTTGATGTCTTGAGTAAAACAACCCGATCTGATGTAGAATAAAGATTTTGTGACAATCCGACCATTCATTTTGTGTATTTTAGACATGCTCCCCTATTTGATGTTTTCTATATGATTACTTTGTTGTTTTGTGACTTGCGGGGATGGTTGATATTGTTTTGGAAAATTTTTGGAGTGAATTGGAATACTTAATTCCATTGTTGTAAGCTTAAGTTATAAGAGTTTACCAATGTTTGACTTTTGTGTTAACGACCTTCGATTCATATTTTGAGGATTTTAATAGGTTTGCATGCTAATTTTGGACTCAGATGTCTGCCCGAATTTGGATTTGGAGGTTCCTAGGATGATTTGGCTCTTTTTACCGAAAGTTGGAAAATTCAACATTTAGAAATTTCATAAGTTTGACTAGAGGTTGAGTTTGATGCTATCGGGTTCGGATTGTTTTCGTGGACTTGGAATAGGTTCTCTTTATGTGCAACGTTTCATCTTATTCTTAGTTGGTTTCGTAGGAATCAAACGCGTGATTGTGAATATTGAAGTTCTTGAATTTTAGGGTCTGCATGAAGCATTTAGGCGTTCGATTTGAGGTTTCGAGCAAGTTCGTATAGGGTTTAAATACTTGTGCAGATGTTTCGTGTAGGGCCCAAGGGCTCGGGTGAATTTCGGATGAGTTTGGAATAATGTTTGGGGAGTTTCAGGTTTTCAGGTGCTGCATACCTCGCATTTGCGATGGTCTGCTCGTATTTGTGAATGTCCACATTTGTAGACTCCTGATCGCATTTGCGATGATTGGCATAGAAAGCCAACTCTGCATTGTCGCAATTGCGACATCAGCATTTGCGACCTATGGTCGAATTTGCGAGCTCCCTAGTCACATTTGCGAAGAATGCAGCTCAGGGGCCACGTTCGCATTTACAGCTCAGGGGCCATGTTCGCATTTGCGAGCCCTTCTTCGCATTTTCTAGGGTTGCATCAAACCCCTGGCTGCAAATTCGACATCCACAATTGGTATTATTAGAGCCATTTCGGGACTTAGACCCATTTTCTCATATTTTGAATAATAGACTTGGATATGGGGAATTTGTGAAGATGAATTTTACACAAGGCAAGTGGGTAAGTGATTTGAACTTGATTTTGATATTATATCTTGATTTGTCATATATTTTTACACCTAAATCATGGCATTTGGAAGAGAATATTTGGGGGTAATTGACTATATTGTGAAAAATTAAAATTTAGAATTTGAGAATCGATTTGGACTCGATTGTGGAGTCTAATCACATACCTAGTCTCAACCCTCACAATACTGCAATAATGAAAGAGCAGTGTAGGAACTCATAACCACCCGTCAAATCAATAACTCGTGGAGTTTCTCCGCTTGCAAGAACCGTCACCACATTATGAACAAAAAAGTGACGTTTTCTCTTCACTATCCCTTACATAAATCCGATCGTACCGATTTCAAGTCCAATAACCTTGTCTCACCCAGTACAAGCTGCTCAGGAAATAAGCCACCTCAAACATTAACTAAAATCTCACATGACACCATCAATGTGCCAACAAGCTACAACTCAAATATGACACATAAGGAAGAACGAACTCTAGCAAAGAACTACCCAGCCTGTGTAGCGAGTAAAATGGCCGAACCGATGATATGAACCTATGTCAGAGATGAGAAACGAGGCACACAAAATAAGTATAAGGAATCCACACATGATACCGTTGGGGCATGCAACGCGATCCAAACATGATACCCGTGGCGGCGTGCCACCCGATCCATGGATAATAACTAATAGGGAAAATACCCATCAAGCCATAATGCCCAAACCTACGAAATGCCCAAATATCGACCACAAGTATGTCAAGTGCAAAAATACAACCCTGGGGAGACGGATAGTTCCATGTGCTACAAAGCTCGAGCTCGACTAAGGTGCAATAAACGACAAGCTACACAGGACCACAACACACATGCGAATAATCAAGCTGTCTCACAACCCACATTGCATAATAGAGTATTACAGAGAATAGCTTACGACATGAATAACATCCAACACCCGAAGACTCTTCCATAAGCAATGCTTTGCTGACAGAGCACATCCGACCTGATGTAGATCTACTAGTTGACCTCAAGCGGATTCTGATCATCCCAAAACAGGTCAATAACCATCCAAAGATCCACAATGACCTTTTCATGACATATACCATCAATCAGCAAATCGGGAAAAGCTTCCACAGTCCACCACCAAAGGAATAGAGCGCCTTTCAGTCATAACCTCTCTAATTGGCGACATCACCAAAATCTCCATATTTGTATGGTTGGACTTGTGGTCGAATGGGTGTTCGAATTTTGTGACTTTCATCGAATTCCGAGACGTGATCCCGAGGGTTGACTTTTGAGTTGACTTTTCAACTTTTGATTAAGAACTTAGAATTTTTATATGGAATTGATTCCTTTAGCTCGTGTTGATTGTATCGAATTGTTTGTGGTTAGATTCGGGGCATTTGGAGGCCGATTCGCGTGGCAAGGGCTTGTTGGAGTAGAGTTTTGCACGGCTTGAGGTAAGTAACACTTCTAAACTTAGTTTTGAGGGTATGAAAACCCGTATTTCATGCTGTCTGATTGGTGTTGAGGTTACGTGCATGCTAGGTGACGAGTGTGTGGGCGTGCACCATAGTAATTTTGATTTAGTAGATTCCATGGAACTGTATAGCTATCTTATCTGAACATTATTTCTGTACTCTAAATGTTAGAGCACTTGAGCTGTGATTCATGCTAGAAAACATGTTTAGGCTATATGTTGGTACTATTGGGACCCACAGTGGTCGATCTTTGCTTTCTTGAAACTTCTTCGTTTCAAAACTTGTCATAGGCCTCTTGGAGCTTCTAAAACTTCATCATTGTCCTTAAATGGCATTGAGCTTCCATGGTTGCAATCAGATGGTTGGAAGTTGGTGAGTCTCAGTTAATAGATCTAGATTTGATCCAATAAACAGTGGATAAGGTTAAGCTGATCAGGGAGAGATTGCTAGCAGCCCGGAGTCGACAAAAGTCATATGCAGACAACTGATGCCGAGATCTAGATTTCCATGTTGGTAGTTAGGTGTTCTTGAAGGTGTCACCTATGAAAGGCGTTATGAGATTAAGAAAGAAGGGCAAGCACAGCCCTAGGTATATAGGTCCATAGTAGATCAACAAACGAGTTGGTCGTGTAGCATATGAGTTAGACCTTTCAGAAGACCTTCTACAGGTACATACAGTGTTTTATGTCTCTATGCTTCGGAAGTGTGTTTGAGATCCTTCCAGAGTTGTACCAGTTGATGATGTACAAATCATCGAGCAGTTGAATTTTGAGGAGGTACATGTTGCCATTTTAGATCTACAGGTTTGTCGGTTGAGGAAGAAAGATGATTCAGTGAAAGTGTTATGGTGGAGCAATAATGTGGAAGAGATGACTTGAAAAGATGAGAAGGATATGAGAGCTAGATATCTGCATCTCTTCACTACTCTAGGTATATAACGGATCATTGCTTAATGTTTTCGTATACCTTAGTTAACATTTGAGGACGAATGTTCTTAGGGGGAGACTGTTACACCTCGTACTTTCGTGACTCGTAGTATACCTCATAACACATATAAGCCCGATCTCAACCCTCACAATACTGCAATGATGAAAGAGCAGTGTAGGAACTCATAACCACCCGTCAAATCAATAACTCATGGAGTTTCTCTGCTTGCAAGAACCGTCACCTCATTATGAACAGAATAGTGACGTTTTCTCTTCACTATACCTTACATAAATCCGATCGTACCGATTTCAAGTCCAATAACCTTGTGTGGCTCAAACATTGAATAAATCTCATATGACGCCATCAATGTGCCAACGAGCTACAACTCGAAAATGACACATAAGGAAGAACGAACTCTAGCAAAGAACTACCCAGCCTGTGTGGCGAGTAAAATGGCCGAACATGTGATATGAACCTATCTCAGAGATGAGAAATGAGGCACACAAAATAAGTATAAGGAATCCACACATGATACCGTTGCGGCGTGCAACCCGATCCAAACATGATACCCGTGGCGGCGTTCCACCCGATCTATGGATAACAATCAATAGGGATAATACCCATCAAGACATAATGCCCAAACCTATGAAATGACCAAATATCGACCATAAGTACGTCAAGTGCAAAAATACAACCCTGGAGAGATAGATAGCGCCATGCGCTACAAAGCTCAAGCTCGACTAAGGTGCAACAAACAATAAGCTCCACAGGACCACTACACATGTGCGAATAATCAAGCCGTCTCACAACCCACATGGAATAATAGAGTATTACAGAGAATAGCTGACGACAGGAATAACATCCAACACCCGAAGACTCCTCCATAAGCAATGTTATGCTGAAAGAACACACCTGACCTAATGTAGATCTACTTAGCGAACCTCAAGCTGATTCTGATCATCCCAAAATAGGTCAATAACCATCCAAAGATCCACAATGACCTTTTCATGACACATATGATCAATCATCAAATCGGTAACAACTTCCACAGTCCACCACCAAAGGAATAAAGCGCCTCTCAGTCATAACCTCTCCCATTGGCAACATCACCAAAATCTCCATACCTGATTTCAATCTCTAACAATCGAATGGTAATACGTTACACCTGTACCAACTTCCTGTGGGATATACTCCCATAACCTTCTGCAGCTGATAGTAAAATTTGAACATTAGTGGCCATCGACCATGCTATTTCCATAGTGCTAGTCAAGCACCCGTATTTCAATACCCAACACTTCTTCCACATAACAGACCATCCTCAAGTTATTTGAAAATAGTGCGAGCATACTCTGAACATCTGAAATCCTCCCCCGCTCCTCCGAGCTCATGAAATTCTTATCCAAATTGAACCACAACCTTGATCATCAACTTCCAATTTCTATACCGCTCACTGCACCTATCATGCCGCTAAGCGAGAGTCCAAGCATTTCATCATAAACCTTGAACCACTAGTAGAATAAACACTTCGTTAGAACCCTCTCACCCCGCTTATTTCAGAAGGACAATTGCAACACGCAACTGAATTCCTGTAACTGCGAAAAACATAGAAGTCAAGTCGTGCCCTAATCCTCCATAACACTTCCGGGACCCATTTACACATAATCAATACCATCATAATCCAATACCTCTAATTCAATCAAATTACGGAGGTTGTCAAGCCCGCACGTACATCCATGAAACACTTGTATTGCCTTACCACATGGAAGGAACCGATCATTCCCTTAACCATGCTGACTCTCCTTCTCCCAATTTCTTCTTGACTTGGCTTCAGAATCAATACCTTTATTCAATCACATAACGGAGCCCAATCAACACTTATCCCGAATGACACAAATCACGACACCACGTCGTCTCAATACCTATAAGCCATTTTATACCCTCCTCATGTAGTCTATAGTAACTCCAACTGATACACCTACACTGATTAGATCTTCTGTGAATCCGAAGCTATTTCCTCCATCTCTCGAACATCGCACCGCAAACGCGGTGACATTCATAGAAATAATCCAAGTCTCTTTCACACTTCGCTACAAAACTAATTCCTTAGCCACACTATGAACTCGAAAATCCTTAGGCACCGCACTTTACTTCTTGAACCCACTAGAACCATTGATAAGAGTCAGCCACTCTGACCTAGTGCCGAGTAGATAACCAAACACTAGTGCTCCGTTAGCACATAACACTTCCAAAGAAGCAACCGGATGAACTCCTTTCCTTGTACATCACATCCTCTAGAAGCATAAACTCTGAGTCATCCCAACACCTGCACATGAATCGATAAGGCCAGATATAGCACACATTTTCAAGTCCTTGGTCCGAATTACCCCTGATGTTTCCTTTTCTTAGTCATAATTAATCTACCAATGGACTGACAACCAGAAACTGTACATGCACATAACCACGTGACCCAATAATAGACGGTGCCCCCCCCACTTAGCTTTACACTGCAATCACATAGTCCAGACCCCATAACGACTTCTTCTTCCCAGTTACCATGATCCCACACTGTTACTCGGCCAACTTCTTGCGAGCTCTTATTGCACCAACCGTAACACATCACAAATTATCAGCCACCATCGCACGCTCAACCTCCTAACAGTCGTACCATCTTCTTTAAGCGACCCAAGCTGACATCACAATACATGCATCCTATTGGATAGAAGGCATGACTCTTTATAGGAACTTCATCAGGAGTCATGTAATCCCTAACCTTCTCACATGAGATAGCCCCCTGTGTAACCTCATATCAACCTCCTCCAACGTTATTGCTAGAGTTGCGTCCATCATGAAATCAATTAATCTCCCTAGGTCTACACTAATCCGCTGGCCGTAAGAACCCTTTCATTCACCAACATCACCCGAAGGTCCAAATATGGTTGAAACTCGGAGCTGTATTGCATCCAAAACAATAATCGAATACTCACATTTTCCTACATTCCAATCAAGCCCTCAACATTACGTCCAAAATTCCTAAGCACAGATATCACCTCAGGGATCATCTCCCTCAAACCATCAACACTGAAAATGTTGATTTGATCTCGAAGTCACAACACACTGCCATCTCTGATAACTTCCTCATAGGTTCTATCTCACAACACCCTGCCGAGAGACAAACAAATGTAGGCCAACATGCTTTCAAGCCTCAATGCGTTCAATCAAGACGGTGACACCATAGTGCTAATAAGAATTCCACAAAGTTTGGAATATACCAAATCTCGACCGTAGCCAACACCAACACTGGGCTGAAATGACAGAACACCCCTCCACAAGTTGACGATAATAGCCCACTCAAATACGCAGGGAGAGACATCCTGCACCACCTCCGCAATACGATTACAACTCCTCGATGCCCAATTGATAACAAGCACTCTACATCATATAAGAATTGGTAGGAAGGAAATGAAAGAATAAGCTTCAATGGAATCAAATCGCACGATGAGAAATCAAGAAGGGAAGTTCTCCTAACAGCTTTATCGCCTCTCGAAGATAAGTACAAACATCTCCGGGACCGATCCGTAAGGCTCTACTAGACTCTCTCAAGACTCGTGAGACCTACGTGAACTTATTGCTCTGATACCAAGCTGTCACGACCCAAAACACTCTATAGGTCGTGATGGCACCCGACGTCGCCGTTAGGCAAGCCAATGGTGAACTACCAACTTAATTGTTCATTTTATTATTTTTGAAATCATGAACTTATTAGATAGAGAGATTGATGCATCAAAAATCGTAGATACGTATGATTTAAGTAAAATATAAAGTAAAAGTGTCTCAATGGTAAGCAAAATCATAAACAAATTCTAGAACACCCCAAAATCCGGTGTCACAAGTGCATGAGCATCTACTAGGAAGTACAATAACAATACAACATCTGTCTGGGATACACTATAGGAAGTACAATAACATGGGATGCAGCCTACCGTGAAGTCCCCGCAATAGCTACGCCTTTGCGCCCAAAAGAGCACCAGAAATATATTCCTGCACAATAAGTGCATAAGTGTAGCATGAGTATGTAAATCAACACGTACCCAGTAAGTATCTAGCCTAACACCGAAGAAGTACTGAAGAGAGGTCAACATCGACACTTACTAGTGGTCGAATACATCAAGTACAGTAGAAAGTAAACAAGTATTTGCATGGTAATTAAACAGTGAATACAAATATAGGTACATGATACGATCCTCATCCAAACAGTAAACACAAGTCATCCAATATTGGTTACCTCCTCAAATGGAGTATATAATATTGTCCCCACCAAATAGGTCATCATAACTCAAGTCAGGAAAACTCACGGATATACTAGCTTTATGTAAAATATTACGCACGATTCTGCCGAGGCGAATGGCCCGATCCTATAAGAGTATTTCATGAAGTTGCCGAGGCGAACGACCCGATCCCATAGGAGTGTGATACATGATACTGATGAGGCGAACGGTCGGATCCCATAAAAGTGTGTTACATGGTACTATCGAGGCGAACGGCCCGATCCCATAAGAGTGTGTTACAATAATATCCTGTCGAGGCGAACGGCCTGATCCCATAAGAGCGTGGTAGATAATCCTGCCGAGACAAACGGCCCGATCTCATCAAAATGTGATACACAATCCTGTCAAGGTGAATGCCTCGATCTCATAAGAGTAAGAAGCTTTAACGGGTCCTTGACCCCACTCACAAATATACGTGTGAGTTATGAAATTTAAGGAAACTTTTCGATGAATACGCACAACGCGGGATAAATTCATAAGGGAAGCATAATGTTTCGCGGCTAATAAAGTAGATCATCGAATATCTAAAATAGCGAGTCTATTACTCTGTGCGAGTCTAGTCTCAAGTCATAATGTGAAATAAAGTAATTAAACAGGCAAGGATAGCTCAAATAGTACAGTTAAAGCATGGCGTGAATCTAAGGCTACCCGGACATAACCAGGAATTCTAGCATACACACGGACACTCGTCACCTCATACGTGCATAGCTCCCACAACATGTAGCATATAACAGGAATAACACCTACGAGGTAATTTCCCCCTCACAAGGTTAGACAAGAGACTTACCTTGCTCCGAAGTTCCATAACCAGCTCCAACTCCTCTCTAACACCTCAAACTGATGCCCATCGATCCGAAACTAGTCAAACAACACGCAACTCAATCAAAATATACTCCAATAATTAT
The DNA here is from genome assembly GCA_000715115.1 of Nicotiana otophora. Taxonomy (NCBI): domain Eukaryota; kingdom Viridiplantae; phylum Streptophyta; class Magnoliopsida; order Solanales; family Solanaceae; genus Nicotiana; species Nicotiana otophora. The sequence continues at coordinate 96,450 of AWOL01S0033651.1, forward strand.
AATTTAACAATTTGTAAAAATTCCCATCTCTGCTCGAAAGGTCAACAAAGTCAACCCTCAAGCCCACGTGCCCGGATTCCATATTTGTTTGTAAATAAATGTTACCTATAACCTCACGAGGCCATACATGCATTTTGTCTAAAAGTCCGAGTTCAAATCGACTCCCAACACTCAGATTCTCATACCTCAAAACATAGTTAAAGTTTCTTAAAATTTCACTTTGATTCTCTTAATTTTAAATGTTAAATCCCATGTATAATAATGTAAAATAGTTGGAAATTGAATAAAATCACTTACCCAAAGATTGTAGATGAACATCCCTCGTCAAAATCGTCCCTACCGAGCCTAGGGTTCCAAAAATGAGAGAATGTCTCCAAAATCCCGTCTGCCAACACTTTTACCAGGAGCAAATGTCACATTTGCAGCACAGGGTTCACATTTGCGAACCCTCGCAATTGTGGACAGTTGTTCGCAATTGCGAACCAAAGCAAAATCCACAAACTTTGCAATTGCGAACCAAGGAAAAAATATATGGTCTTCGCAATTGCGAACAAATGTTCTCAATTGCGAACCAAGGAAAAATCTATAATTTTCGTAATTGCAAAGGAAATTTTGCAATTGCGATACCTGAGCACCAACAACACCAACAATCTTTCCCGACACAGAAATAGACATAACTCTCTCATACGATATCAGAATTCGATAATTCATGTTGCTATGACTCTGTAATTACAATACGGATCTAATGGTTTAATAAACTCACAAATAACAGGTTGTTATCTCAATATAATATCCCTTATACCCAAGAAAACGAAGCTGCAACATCAAATAAGAGTGCGACACAACCCAAACACATCCGAAACACACCCGAGGCCCCCGAGACCCTGTCCAATCCCACGAACCAGTCTAAACACATAACACAAACTCGCTCGCATGATAAAAATACCCAAATAACCTCTAGAATCATGAATCGGATGCCAACACACAAGAAAATCGCAATGAACTTCAAGAATTGCTAGAATTGCAACCAAATGTACGAACCACATCAAATCAACTCCAAATGAAATCAAATTTTGCAGATAAGTTCCAAATGACGAAACGGGCCTATTTCAAGTCCCGAAACCAAAATATGAGCCCGATAGCCTTAAAGTCAAACCATGATCAATCTTAGGAAAATCCCAAACCTTTAAATGCCAACTTTCCACAATAAGCGTTGAAATGCTCCCGGACCACCTGATACTCAACCCGAACCTGCACCCAAGTAAGAAATCATCACATGAACCTATTGGAACCTCCAACTCATGATTTTGAGATCGCTTACTAAAAAGTCAAATCTTGGTCAACTCTTACAACTTAAAACTTTCGAATTGAGAATTATTCTTCCAATCAACCACGAACTTACGAAAATCGAAATCGACCACACGTACAAATCATAATACATGAAGTGAAGCTGATCAAGGCCTAAAGCCATCAAACAACATTCTAAATCTCAAAATGACCGATCGGATCATTACAGATATAGAATATAAAATTTGGGAAAATCGGATTTAAGTTGCGGAAAAACCAACTAAGAATTTGCCTTGTAACGAAGCATTTTGAGCAATTAATTTCGTGCGTTATATGATGTCTTTTGGGAACATATTATATACCAAATGGAAGGTATAGGAATGTAGTTTTCATTGCTCTTGACCATTATTTCATATGGCGTGCATATAAAGAGAGATGAACGTCAGAAGAACAGCCGGTAAAGGCCACATATGGTTGACTTTTCAACCTTACTATAAATAGAAGACTTAGTCTTCCTTTTCCTCATTTTCTAGAAAATTCACACACAATAAGAATTTCCATAGCTCTCCAAGAAGTTCCTTAGGGTTTTGAAACAAGTCCATCATCCGCAACTCAAAATCAAGAAGCAAACACATCAACGCGATCCTTAAGACATGGGTAAGACTTTCCTATCCTCCTTTCTCCTTATAAATCGAGTTCTGGAAAGAGCTTCGTGGTTAATCAAGATTTTCACCTTTGTATTTTAGTTATACAAGAATAAGGAAGGGTGTAGATCATAGGGAACAAGGTTTGGAAGTAAGAACACAAGAGGTAAGTAGGGTTTTCGTTTAGTTTCCGACATAATTTAGTTTAGCTATGTTCTAGCCTATCTTCTTGATCTTTTAAGAGTTGTTCAAGGGCAATTTCAGCATGTATTGTATCCTTCTATAGTATTCAATTCCATATATAAAATATGAAAGAAGCTAGTTTAGGTTGGAACTTCAAAATACAATAAAAACAAGAGAATGTGAGTGAAAGTATATCTTATTCTAACTCTAATCTTTCTAACTCTTCTTCCTTTAGTTGTTTGGATTCTTTTATAGGCGATTGTGAAGATGAGTCAATTGAGGAGTTAACACGGGAAGAACTTCATGACTTGGGCAATGCAAAAGAAGTTGAAGTTTCTTCATCAAGTAAGCAAGTGAGCTTAGTTTTGGAATGCCAAGGTAAAGAAGTTTCTATAATTGCTTATCAAAGTAAAATGGCTAATCCCAACTCTTTAGTTACTTCAAATGACATTGTTAGTGACTTGATTGTGAGATATAGTCTAACTACTTGTGATATTGATGATTCTTTACTTTGTGTTGATATGCAAAAGGAAAGTTGTGACCATACTCTAGTTGAATATGATTTTGGAGCTAAACTTTTCATTGATTGTGAACTTAAAATTATTCAAACTAGTAATATGCCATTGGTTTGGAACCATGATTTTGAAGGTGTTTTCTTGATTGTTTTCCTTGAAACTGAATTTATTTCTATTTTAGCTACAAGGAACACTTCTGAGAGTGAGATGCGATAGAGGGTGAATGTCTCTTGGCTAGTGAGTTTATTTGATGGGATTCTTCATCTTGTGAAGTTATGTATTCGTTGTATAGTCAAGCTAGTGAATTAATGAGCTTTATTAATCCATCTTTAGATAGTTATTCTAGTTTACAAGTAAGTCAAGAACCTTATGTGATTGAGAGTGAAACTGTATCCTTCAAGTTTGATGTGAATGAGTCTTGCTTGTATGTTATTGATGCATTTTTGAAAGATGAAGTTGAGAAAGGTGTTTTTTGCCTTAAAATGAGAATCTTTTATTGTTTAATAGCCATGATATTAATGAAAATGCTACTTGCTTGAACAAAATAACTCCTCTCTTTATTGTGAAGAATATAAATGGAGAGTTTTCTTATTCCTTTGAAGAGTAAAATTCCAATGAAAAGTTAACTTGTTCTTTTGAGAAGGAAAGTCCTAATGCTATTATCAAGGATGAAGAGGTTTTTTATAAAAAGGGGAGTGAGCTAATTGATACTATCTTTAGTGTTAATTTCTCTAATTTCTCCACTTTACGCTTTGAGGATACATTTTGGTCAAGCTTTGTAAATGCTACTAGGATAAAATGCAAGAATGAGCACTTTGAAGCAAGAAATAAGTTTTTTGATTTTAAATGTGATAAATCTTCTTGTGCTGACTTCACTAATGTCTTAAACTTCTTTATGAAGGATAATCAAATGGGGAACCATAAGAGAGATAGATGGTTGAAGCTACCATTTGGTCCAACGAAAGGTTTTGAAACTTTAATGATTATCCAAGGCAATAATGGTATGTTTGATTGGTTAGTGCTTATACTTCTTGACTATGATTTGTTGAAGTTGCTATTATATTCATGCTGTGAGTTGCCAAGTGGCCAACTTAGGGATAATTTGGGAACAATATTTATGTTTGATCATGATAATTCACTCTATTATTGTGGTTAGCGTTTGAACCAAGTGCCTATTATTTTGTTGGGAAATGTGTTCTTTGTTGATCTTAAGGATGCTTGGTTATACCTCAAGAGTGCTCACTTTGATGCATGCGGTAGAGATCTTTATAGGCATGAAATGCTTGACATTTTGTTTCTTTGTGCTAAGAAGTCTTTATGGAAACTTGAGCTTAATTATTTTGACTTTTGGCATGAAGTGACTTTTAATGATAAGAGAGTTGGTAGATCTAAATATGCTCTGGTATGGTTCTATGTTTGGACTACCTAATCTATTTTCCTGGTTTGTGAAGTTCATAAGAGTCATACTTTGTTATTACTTGGGAGATTTTATGACTCCATGTGATGATGTTTTGTACATAATATTTAGAGGGGTCTTTGTGCCTATTAGGAAGAATTGGGTCAAAAGAATGCATGCGCACTTTCTTATTTTTTCATTACCATGCATATATTTGCATCTTGATGAGTATAAACCTGTCCTCATTCCTTTCCATATTTTGCAATGTTCGAATTCGAGGACGAATTATTTTCAAGAAGGGGAGGATGATACTGTAAGGCCCCGTTAAAATTTTCCTAATGATTTAAGATTTTAAAGTGCACCAGCGGTATTTGAGGATAACGTATTCGAGTATTAAAGAAGACCTATGGGATATGACCACATCATTTTGAAATGAAAATATATGTTTAAGGTGTGTTGGAACATACTAAGGAGTTTTGTGAATGGCATGAAGTTGTGTGGAACAAGTTTGATACATTAAGTGGAAAGGATGTCTCAATTCGCACAATATCCTACTTCAAACGCATGCTTATACCAAACTATAATCTTGGTGTGAAAGTACATCATTTCTACACTAGTATTGATGAAATCTACACATAAAATACTTAAATCTTCAAGAAATTTCTTCAAGAACTCAAAGGAGGGTTTTGCAAGATTTCTTCCAAAAGGTAATCCACCACCCTTAGACTTACATGTATGGATATATTATGGGAATATGAGTATGAATTATGTATTTGACCTTTTGGTATGGTTATTGGAAGCCATAAGTTACCAATTTAAATACATAACCCTTGTAGGGATTGAAAGGTGACTATTTGATGGAATTTTGTTGGTTGGGTATGGATGGATGGTCATGTATGTGATGTTGGAAGTTATGAATTATTTAAGAATGATGATTGGATAAATTGTTGGTAAATGGTAGTAGTTGGATGAACTAATTCTATGGTTAAGAGATGTAAAGATTCATGCCTACTAGGTATTTGATAAAGTGCCTAAATAGTCTAAATTATGGAATTTGTTACTAATATTGGTCCCATTGGATGTTGTTATTGTAGATTAAAGTTTCGTAGTGTAGTGGATCGTTGTAGTATCATTAAGGGACGAATTTGAGGTACGTTGCCTAAACTCCTCTCTTAGAATTGAATCCCACGGTATTCATGTAATTTATATAAGTCCCAAGTGGTTCACTATAAAAATTGGCTATTCCGAATGAGTTGTGTTGAAAGATATATGTTCAATATGTACACCAAATGCTTTTATCATGTTATGTTATCATTTGAGAATGTGTTCAAAGTATGAGTTGTGCATTAAAAATATTTTGACTTCAAGCCAAGTCCAAATGAAGGCTATTATGCCAAATCTTGTGAAAACTCTCTATGTGCCTAAGACTCTTAAGTGCTCGCATGTGTATTAATATGTTGATTTGAAATGCCTTGTTGTGGCTGATGATGATGATGTTTAAAAGTGAAAAAGGTGACCATGAAATACTAAATACGGCCGACGTGCCAAGAATGATTTTATAAGTATGGCCACTAGTGCCAATGAAATGAAAAGATGTGAAAGAAGTATGAAATTAGATGATTGCTATAAAAAGGATGATGTCTCGAATGAGACGGCCTAGCCGTTCGGGTCGTGATCGTATGCCATGCCGCACACATGGTAGTGATTGTTCTTGAAATTGTAAATTGAAATTGTGAGTGTGGTTGATATCTCTAATAAGATGGCCTAGCAAATCGGGTCATGATCGGACTCCATGCTAAAAGTACAGTGGTATTGGTATTGTGAATATTGGTATCGTGAACGGTGGCATATTGGTATTAAAGATCTCCCAACTTAAGATATGGAAATTAATTTGAACACTGTCTTGATCCTAATTTGAGGTTTGATGTTGTTTGTGGCTCTCAGTGATATTATGATTGTTGTTCCTTGTATTATTTATCATTCTATTGAGAGGGTATTTTATCATTCATACTAGTACTATTCCATATGTACTAACGTCCCTTTGCAGGGGGCGCTGCATCTTCAATGGATGCAGGTAGTTCCACAGTAGGAGACATTGATCAGTGATAGCGGTACACCCTCTTCCCAGCTGACTCGGTGAGCCCCACTTCATTTCGGGGTCATGTATCTTTGTTCTTTATGTATTGTGTTTGAGGTTTAGCTGGAGCCTTGTTGCTAGCATTATCATAGTAATATTTTATATCTATTAGAGGCTCCGTAGACAAAGTGTGGGTTGTATATTGGTGCTGGGGAAGTCAAGCCATGTTATGTTGTGTTAGAATTACTTGTTCCACTTTAGACCATGAAAATGTGTGTAATTGGAGACTTTAAAATGAAGTAGCTTATGGTAATGGATTGGTATTGTATACATGGTCTCCTTATCGTATAATTAACGAAATATGTATTTTGTTTTGTATCCATAAGTGACTTTGGGTAGAAATTATCTAACAGGCTTGCTCGGACGGGTTATCTCGGTTGAGCGTCGGTCGCACTCTCCGAGGTCGGGGTGTGACAGATACGACCCAAGGTAGCCAACATTCTCTTTGGATGACAATTGATGGCTACTTCCGCAATTGGAGACTATGTGTGTAATTTGCCATCAATTGACGGTTACATATATTGGAGGCTATACTTGTAAAAAGTGACTACACTTAGCATCTTATAATTAGCTTAGGGGTATTTGCGTCATTGTTCATCAAATACCCACTCGAGTATAAATAGCTCTTAAGGCTTTCATTTTAGGGAGACTAATTTCTATTAATGATGAATACTCTTTTGAGAGGTGTAATGGTAGTTTTTCATTGTTGATGACAACTTTATTTAAGGTGTGTTCTTCAAGTGGAATCACACTTCCACTTGAATGTATTCCTATAGTTTAGGTTCACTTTGTTATTTAATTATTGGGTGATTGATTATTTCAATTGTTTTGCAATTAATACTTTGTTGGGTCTATTCTCAAGTTTTATCCTTTATCTTTAATTTCTTGTCTTCCGCATTTAGATTCGTATCTTAACTGGATCTCCTTTATTTTGATGTTATCATCTTGTCCGAGTATCCATTCCCGTATATATTGTGGTGCTTGCTGTATTTTTGGGGATTATCCAGTTTTAAGGGAAACTCCGCCAGAATATTTTGAAATTCGAAGAGTTGGACAAATTTTAGTTCATTGGTTCTAAATTGATTATAGAGGGATACTAATGAGTTAATTAGCCTTAGTATCTCATGTACATACTTATTTCCCCCTAAAATGGGGATAGGCTCCTCCGTCCAACTTATGGACGACAAGCGTCAGATTACGTTTGTGATTCCGTTTATGGTTTCGTTCATGATCTCTTGAGTCCATATGATGATGCCACATGTGTTATGCCTCATACATGCTTACTTTGATTATGTTGGGGGGATATAGCCCATAACACCAGCGATGCCTATTGATTATATGTTGGAGGAGATAAACCATAACACCAGCCAAGCCTATTGATTATATAATTACCTGCTGGAGTGATATAGACCATAATGTTTGTTAGGCATGTTATATACGCATATATAGCTACAGTTTCCATTGCATGACTATACATGAGGCTAGTTCAGATGTACAGTTAGTTACCTGATCGGGGGGATATAGCCCATAATATGGTGACCCAAAAATGTCATCTTTAAATTTATAATTAATTATGTGTTCTAAGACCTCAAAAAGTGCTATTTATCATTCTTCGACTTGCGTGCGCAATCCGTAAAGATTTCTGAAAAGTTTTTATGTGAAAAATAGATTGAATATGAATTAGAGCTTTAACACTCAATTTTGTTGACTTTGGTCAACATTTTTAGCAAAAAGACTTGGATTAGTGTTTTCACAGTTCCGTTAGGTCCGTATCATGATTTGGGACTTGGGCGTATGACTGGAATTAAATTTCGAGGTCCCTAGCCCGAGATATGGAATTCTGATGAAACATTTAAAAGTTTAAGTTCAAATAGTGACCGGATGTCTAATTATGTGAAAATAACCCCGGAATAGAATTTTGATGATTCCAACAGCTCCGTATGTTGATTTTGGACTTAGGAGCGTGATCGAAATTTTATTTGGAAGTCCGTAGTGAAATTAGGCTTGAAATGGCTAAAATATGAATTTAAAGTTTGGAAGTTTGACCGGGGAGTTGACTTTTTGATATCGGGGTCGGAATCCAGTTCTGAAATTTTTCACAGCTCCATTATGTCATGTATGACTTGTGTGCAAAATTTGAGGTCAATCGGACTTAATTTGATAGGTTCCGACATCAAATGTAGAAGTAGAAAATTCTTAGTTTCATTAAGCTTGAAGTGGGGTATAATTCGTGATTTTAGCGTTGTTTGATGTAATTTAGTGGTTTGACCAGGTTTGTATGATGTTTTAGGATTTGTTGGTATATTTGGTTGAGGTCCCGAGGGCCTCGGGTGAGTTGCAGATGATTAACGGATCAAAAGTTGGACTTAAAAAGCTTCTGCAATTTTTCCTCTTCTATTGGGCATTCGGGCCCAGACATCGAGCCCAGGCATCGAGCCCAGATATCGAGCCAGAGTTGACAAGGCTCAGGCACGAGCTTATGTATCGAAGCCATGATCGAAGGTCCATCTCGAGGGCCATGGTCGAAGGCAAGGCTCGAGGGATAGGATTGAGACCCAAGATCGAGGGTCACAATCGAAGGCTCAAGCTCGATGCCATGATCGAGGCTATGATCGAAGGACCAGACTCGATGCCATAATCGAGGCCATGATCCGAGGTCCCGGCTTGATCCTGTGATCGAAGCCACGATCGAGGCCATGATCCGAGGTCCCAGCTCGATCCTGTGATCGAAGCCACGATCGAGCCCTGACCGACGGCCATAATCGAAGCCTGATCGAGGGCCATGATCGAAGCCTGTTCGAGGTCGAGTTTCCGAAGTGCTGGGCAGTTTTATAAATAGAGGGCATTTGTCCCATTCGCCATTTTTAATAAATTGGAGCTGGAGTAGAGGCGAATTTGGTAGAGTGTCAAGGAAAGACATTTGGGGTAAGTGATTCCAACTCGGATTTGGTCTATATGCACAAATATATTATTGTTTTCACCATTTAATTAGTGTTTTGAGATTTAAATTTGGAAAAATGTAGAAATCTCATAGAAGCGAATTTTTGAGATTTCGGTATCGATTCGGAGTCGGATTTGAGTGAAACTGGTATGGTTAGACTCGTAATTGAATGGGTTATCGGATTTCACAACTTTCGCCAGATTCCGAGATATGGGCCCCACGGTTGAATATTTAATTAATTTCGGCATTTGTATTAAAATTGTAGTATTTTCTTATAGAATTGATTCCTATAATATTTAGTAATTATATCGAATTATTTTTGGCTAGATTCGAGGTAAATTGGAGCAAGACAAGGTAAGTCTCTTGTCTAATATTGTGAGGGAGAAAGTACCTCATAGGTGATTAAAATTAAATAATTGTTGCTAATTGTAGGGGGCTACTTACGCATAAGGTGACGAGAGTCCGAGGGTAGCTACTATTAATGCTAAAGTCCGGGTAGTTTAGGACTCAAAGCATGCATTACTTGTGTAAATTGTATTCTTTGATTAAGTAATATTAATTGATATATATATATATATATATGAATATATTGTGAATTGTTAGATAAGTATATAAAAGGATGAAAACCTCATATGCTTAAATTTTCTGTTTAAATAAATTAACTCTTTAAAGAAATTATTCATCCTCCCGAATTTATCTTATAATGAATATACTCTCCTTCCGGAGGTACATAAGAAAATGTCCTCCTTTCTTGTGGAGCGGGCCGAACGCCTCGGCAGGATAGATGCATCTATGGATCGTGCCGCACGTCCCTTGACAGTGTACACGAAACTATGGATCGGGCCGTACGACCTCGGCAGAAATCGTGCTTAATAGTAATAATTACATGATGCTTTAATAATTTATGTCAGCTTGTGAAGCTAAGTGATAAATTGAAAAAATCCTCAAAATTTAATGAATTATTATTTTTGCTTGTTAAGGAACTTATTTGTTACTCCTGTAAATGAGATTCAGTTGACAAATTGGAAATTATTTGAATTGAAGAAACGTTAATTAATATATGGAGATTTGTTACATTTGAAGGAATTTGATTATTTTCGCTGATTAAATAAATTATTGTAAATTCTATAAACCATGCTGATTTAAATATCCTAGGTTTATTTCAGTTATTATTATTGACTCATAGTGAGTGTCAAAGTCGGCCATCTCATCTCTACCATTTCGAGATTGGGTTTGATACTTACTGAGTACACGTTGTTTACGTACTCATACTACACTTGCTGCACTTTTTGTGCAGGATCTGAGACAGGTACTAGTGGAGGACCTATCATCACATATCCACGTCATCCCGAGGCATAGTGGTGAGCTGCCTTTCTGAGCCGTTCTGCAGCTACCGGTGTCTCTTTTAATATTTACATTCTGTCTATTTCATTTCAGACAGTATTTGGAGTTTTGTATCATCTACTAGATGCTCATGCACTTGTGACACTAGGTCTTTGCACACACGTTGGTAGAGATTTGGGATTTCTTGGTTTTAAATTTTATCGATGTATGCTTAATTTATTAGTTAGCTTGCCTTGCTATAGTGTTGGGTGCCATCACGATCTGCATGAAATTGGGCTGTGACAACATGGTATCAGAGCACTAGGTTCACGTAGGTTTCACAAGTTATGAGCAGACCTAATAGAGTCTTGCAGATCGGTACGGAGACGTCTGTACTTATCTTCGAGAGGCTATAGGGCGTTAGGAAATTACCTTTCTTCATATTCCATCATGCAATTAATGTAGCACTAAAAATCCTTCCCTTAGTTTCTCACAGATGGTGAGAACGCGCTCGAATGAAGTTCCAGATTAGGGAAGAGCTACTCCCCCAGTTGCTCGAGGCCGAGGGAGGGCTCTAGCTCGTGGTAGAGGGCGAGGACGTCCCATGACTGTTCTAGTTATGCCGCCAGTGGGTCCAGTAGAGAATGCCATTATTGAGGAGCAGGGTGAGGTGCCTGTGGCAGAGCCAGCTCCGGTGGACTTCACATCTGCACCGGGATTTCAGGATGTCATGGGTCGTATGCTGCGATTCATGGATAATATGACTCAGGCCAGTTTATTTCCGGCAGACCCAGCCACATCTCAGGCAGGCGGGGGATCACAGACCCCTACCACGCAGGCTCATGGACAGGCAACTACTGTATATCAGACCCAGGGTGCACTACCCATGGGTGGAGTCCAGCCAGTGGCAGCAGCTACAC
>AWOL01S0033655.1:0-18043 GCA_000715115.1 Nicotiana otophora
AACCCACCGACGAGAACGGGGAGTGTAATTTCTCCCGAATTCCGTTCAACTACATTGTTAAAATCGGTTAGTGTGATGCAACGTGGCACTATCTTATCCTCGAGTCTCATTTGTGCGAGGACTCAGAGATGGATGATACACGCCCCACTTCCATCGTCTACCATGATTCTCTTAACACCAGTATCTAAAATTCGTAAAGCAATGACAAGTGCATCATTGTGAGGGAAAGTCAAACCATCAGCATCTGACTCATCGAAGATGATACTCTCTTCGAGTCCATCATACCGTTCGTGGGTGATCGATCTTTTGAGCTTGTGGGTGGCGGTGAACTTGATGTCGTTGATAGATGCGTCACCGATGCCACCAATAATCAAATTGAGGGCACGAGCTGGTGAAGAGGGCTTTGGCGGGCCTGGACGTTCTCGACACCTTGCTAAGGTATTTCTGCCTTTGTCGCTGAGCAGTCTTTGAGGTGCCCTTGATGCAGCAGGTTCGCTACCTCTAGCCTTAGGGCAATGCAGTCTTCTATTTTGCGTCCACGTTCTTGGTGGAATTCGCAGAGGGCATCGGATATCCTGGTGCTCGGATCGAACCTCATCTTTGTCGGCCATTTTACCTTTGTTCCGAGCTTCTCAAGGGTGTAGACCACCTCTATTGGCGAAACACAAAAATTGTGAGTAGACAACAAGGGGGGCATACCTCTAGGCCGTCTTCATAAACTAGATACATTGAACTAGGACCATGCATAATTTGGTAAATACCGAATTACCATACTGAAATTAAAAATTTTGGTATTTGGTATTCGATATTTTGGTATTCTATATGGTATTTGGTTTAATTTTTAAAAAAAATTGGTATAAATATAAAAAATCTAAAATTTTATTTTCTTTTATTCTCTAAATTCATCAATTAATTCTAAGCAAGTAACAAGATATTTCTAATGATCAAATTTATTCCTTTATATACAGATTTCTCTCTCTCGGTTGATATTTGCTTATTTTGGACAATTTTTGTCAACAAACATTTTTAGTTTTGTACTTTTGAATACTTTAATTAAGAATATTACAGTCTCTGGCTCTATATACTAGTTCGTATTAAAACCGAATAAACCGAAGTTACCGAACCGAATAAACCGAAAGGAGAAAAATCGAACCATACCGAATTTAATTAGGTACGGTATTGGTGTAGCATTTTAAGAAACCGAATAACAAAAATATCGAACCAACAACAACAACAACAACCCAGTAAAATCCCATTAATGGGGTATGGGGAGGGTAGTGTGTACGCAGACCTTACCCCTACCCCGAAGGAGTAGAGAGGCTTTTTCCGAAAGACCCTCGGCTCAAAAAAAAATAAAAAGACAAAATGACAAAAAGGAAACAATATTAGTATCACAACAACAATTATAGGATAATACAAAAATATCGAACCAAAATATTTAAATACCGTACCGTACCGACCGACGAATACCCCAGCATTGAACAGAAATGACTAGTGATAAGGGAAGATTGACCATAAGAACTTGACCACAAAAATATTGAATAACTTTTAATTACTCTGTAATCTGATGATGCCTATACCCTACACGGCTACACCTCAGCCTTCTAGTCCTAAACCACCCTCTGTTAGCTTTTTCTTCTTCTTTTCGTTTTTGTTTTGTTTAATTTGTATGGAAGTTGGAACTATCGTTTCAGCATTCGTATATATGCTCATGCTATTGGCTTGCCAGTTCTGGCAATTATTATTAGTGTGGACTGTGGACTTACAGTTTTATATATAGTTTGATGCCGAAAAAAACTTACTCATTTTTTGATATTTATATAAAATTATAATAAATTTATAACAATATTATAGCTGTTAAGATTAAAAAGATTTCAAACTCTTCTACTGCTCCCACTGATAGTGCACCGACTGTCCTTGAGACTAGAGTGTGCGCGCGCGCGTGTGGTCTGAGACTACCCCACTATCTAGCAAAGATGAAACATTGTTTTAAGTCTTTCAACCTTTAATTGTCTTTTTGCCACACGCCCCTTCCATCAGTGAACACATTGCCATTGCCTATTCCGGTACATACTTTTGATACGAAATATAAATTTATATTTAAAAATTTATTAAAATTATAATAAATAATTGATATGAACCCATAAATTTATAATATAATGGGTTCAATGCTAAATATGTTAAAAGTTGAACTCATATAGTTCAATCTTGGATTTGTCTATGCACATTGAATTTTTATTTGGAAAAACCGTCCAAAAACCATAATTAAGTTAACAAAGAATCCTTGACATTAATAAACAAGTAGAATAACTGACATAGTTGCTTTTAACTTGTACTAATGTACTGCGTGATTTAACTTTCCATTCCCCCGTTTGAATTAGTCTAACGTAGAAAGTCTTACTAATTTTACATAGTTTGTGTACTTGTGAAGGTCCTTTATATATGCGAGGCTGAGGATTCATGTCAGCAGACGCCGTGTCAAGAATTTAAGTCGAATTATCACTGTATACGGGTAAAATCGAGCTCGATATTCGATTGAGCTTCCGAACTTTCTGATTAGGCCAGGGTCGAAATATTTGTGATTGGGTGAAGTCGAGCTCGAAGATCGATCTGACGTCTAACACCATCGGCCAAGATCGGCACATGGTGATTATGATCGAACCCAAAGCATTGTCAAAGTTAGCCATCGAAACCATCAGATTTGCCCTTGAGTTTACCGAAGGCATAACCGGTCCTGTTTCCAACGGCCTAGAAGAAAGCTTTGCCAACTCATCCGACATGGGTCTGTAATTCTCGCCATTAACCAGTTATTATGGTAGAAATCACGGAATGATTCAAAAAGGGAACCAACGGTCAACAAATCAAGGACTTTTACCTTTTATAGAAAAATAAAATAATACCTTAAAAGGTAGATCTCCCCTAATATATAAAGGGAACTTGACAATTCATTAGGAACATTGTAACATATACTGATAAGCAATACATCCTCTAAATTCTTGGTCTTTGATATTTTTGTATCAATAAAAGTGTATTCAACTCAAGGGTGACTTGCTTCCTTACGTTGAAATCATCCTGCTCACGTGGTTTGCAGTTAAATTATCGTCATTTATTTCAGTTGCAATCTAATTTATCGCTTTGTATCAAGTTAATCCGCATATCCTTAAAATCACTAACAAATTCAATTGTTATCCAATTTTGAGGGTAAACAGTTTGGCGCCCACCGTGGGGCTAAGGATAATAGTGGTTATTTGATACAAATCTTCATAACACACACTACTTTACGCTTGCTCTTTGAAGTGTCTTTGATTTCAGGCTAAAAATGTCAAACTCTCAATTAGCACCCCTATATATCGATAACGAGTTCGGTCATCAGGGTGAGAATAACAATATGACGCCTAGTAACGTAGAGCCACCCGTTGGTCCCATTAGGATTCCGATCGCAGATCCGATTGATGTTAATTCACATATGGCTATCGACACAAACTTGCCTACCGACCCCGAAAATAGAGTTTGTGGTGGGGCCCGATCGACATTTCGAAATACACAAAACAATGAAGAAGACGGAATCAGCCTACAGATGATCTTCGAAATGTTGCAAGCTCAACAGGTGGCGATAGCTCAGTTGCAGATCCAAATCCAGGCGTCGAGCAGGGTCAAACCCGATCCACCCCGTGAAGTCACCCGCAGAAATGAACCGGTTGTGGTAAGGTCAAATGAACAAGAATCGGGTACTGACCCCGAGATTATAAAGATGCTCGAGGAGCTGACAAAGCGGATAGAATCAGGGGGAAAGAAAATCAAAACGAACAACAAAAAGGTGAAAACCTACAATTCGAGGGTAGATCAAATCCCAGGAGCACCTCCGATACTGAAAGGACTAGATTCCAGGAAGTTCGTGCAAAAAAATTTTCCTCTGAGCGCGGTTCCGAAGCCAATCCCCAAGAACTTTCGTATGCCCGAAATACCTAAGTATAACGGAACGACCGATCCAAACGAGCATGTAAGCTCTTACACATGTGCTATCAAAGGGAATGACTTGGAAGACGACGAGATCGAGTCTGTTCTACTAAAAGAATTTGGAGAGACCCTGTAAAAGGAAGCTATGATATGGTATCACAAATTACCTTCTAATTTTATCGACTCATTTGCTTTGCTTGCAAACTCCTTCGTAAAAGCACATGTTGGTGCCATCAAGGTCGAAACCAGAAAATCGGATCTTTTCAAAGTTAAACAGAAGAATAACGAGATGCTTAGGGAATTCGTGTCCCGTTTTCAAATCGAATGAATGGATCTACCGCCAGTCGCCGATGATTGGACTATTTAAGATTTCACTCAGGGACTCAATATTCGAAGCTCGGTGGCTTCACATAAACTGAAGCAGAATCTATTAGAATACCCTGTCGTTATCTGGGCCGAATCCGATGTACATAAACGATATCAATCGAAAATTAGAGTTGAAGATGACCAACTTGGGACCCCTTCGGAGCCTGTTTATCCTGTTAGAATCCTCGATAGAGTCAAGAGAGACATTGATCGTGAACTAAGATCAAACAGTGATCGATATCTGCCATATAATAGAGATCGGAAGAGCAGTGGGTCCGGGCGGAACTCCATAAGAAACAAAATAAGAAATGACCAAGGTCGGAGCAATCGGGGGCTCATGACCAAAAACAGCTTCGACAGGTCCATCGGGCCTAAAGAAGCGTCGAAGCTATCAGAATACAACTTTAATGTCTATGTTGCCGCCATCGTATCAGCTATCGGGCGCATCAATGATACCAAATGGCCTCAACCTCTACAATCCGCTCCCTGTCAAAGGGACCCTAACTAGATGTGCAAATATCATGGCACTCACAGTCATAAAACGGAAGACTGTCGACAGTTGAGAGAAGAAGTAGCCCGTTTATTCAATAATGGGCACCTTCGAGAATTCTTGAGCGACTGAGCCAAGAACCATTTTAGGAACAGGGATTCTAACAAACAGACAGGACAAGAGGATACCTAACCTTAACACATCATAAATATGATCATCGGTGGAATCGACATCACACAGGGGCCGATGTTGAAACGCACCAAATTATCCATCACTATGGAGAAACGAACTCGAGACTACATACGAGAAGGAATTTTATCTTTCAGCGACGAGGATACGGAAGGGATTGTATAGCCTCACAATGATGCACTGGTAATATTTGTACTCGTAAATAAAACTCGAATTAAACGTGTGTTGATTGAGCCAAGTAGCTCGACCAACATCATTCGGGCGAGGGTCGTGGAGCAACTCTTTCTACAAGACAAAATCGTGCATGCAGTCTGAGTTCTAAACGGGTTCAACATGGCATGTGAAACCACCAAGGGGAAGATAACGTTACCGGTTAATACCACCGGAACTATACAAGAAGCCAAATTTTATGTGATCGAAGGAGACATGAGGTACAACGCCCTTCTCGGAAGGCCATGGATCCACAACATGAACGCAGTGCCCTCGACTCTTCACCAAGTGTTAAAATTCCCAACTCGGGAGGGGGGGAGGGAGGAGGGAGGGGAGGGTTAAGATAATCTACGGGGAATAACCGGCCGCAAAAGAGATGTTTGCAGTCGAAGAAGTGATTCAAATATCAATACTTGCAACATCAAAGGAACCGAATTCGGCCGCAAACCAAGAGGCCAAATAGCTGTCACCGATACCGGCCACAACCCAACCGAGTGAGCAGGGGACTTATGAAGACGATGATTACGGGGTCCCCCGGTCTTTTATAATCCCCGATGATTCCGACGCAACCAAATCGACGGTCGAAGAGCTGGAACAAGTTATATTGATCGAGCATCTACCCGATCGGAAGGTATACCTGGGCACAAGGTTAATTCCCGAGCTCAGAAAAAAACTTATTCAATTTCTTGTAGCTAACATAGATTGTTTTGCTTGGTCCCATCTTGATATGATAGGGATCCCACCGGAAATAACCACTCACAAGCTAAGCCTGGACCCGAAAGTCAATCCGGTCAAGCAAAAGAGGAGTCCCCAGTCTGAGGTTAAACATGTTTTCATCAAGGACGAAGTATCTAAACTCCTTAAAATAGGGTCCATTCGGGAGGTTAAATACCCTGATTGGTTAGCAAACGTAGTGGTAGTCCCTAAAAAAGGGAATAAACTAAGAATGTGTGTAGATTACAAAGATTTGAATAAATCATGCCCCAAAGACTCTTTTCCTTTGTCCAACATCGACCGTATGATCTATGCCACGGCCATCCACGAGATCCTCAGTTTTCTCGACGCCTATTCTGGGTACAACCAAATACGTATGGACCCAGGTGATCAGGAAAAAACCTCCTTCATCACTAAATGCGGCACATACTGTTATAGTGTAATGTCGTTTGGATTAATAAATGTTAGTGCCACATACCAACGCCTAGTAAATCGGATGTTCGAAGAAAAAATAGAAAAATCAATGGAAGTTTACATTGATGATATATTAGTTAAGTCCCTGCAAGCAGAGGGCCATTTAAAACATTTGCAGGAAACCTTCAGCATACTAAAATAGTACAATATGAAGCTGAACCCAGAAAAATATGCGTTTGGAGTTAGGTCGGGTAGGTTTCTCGGATTCATGATATCTAATCGGGGATTTGAGATCAATCACGATAAAATCAAAGCCATCGAAGATATCACGGTTATGGATAACGTAAAGGCCGTGCAAAGGTTAATCGGGCGAATAACCGACCTGGGGTGATTTATTACGAGGTCGTCTGACAAGGGCCACCGATTCTTCGCTCTGTTAAAGAAAATGAATAATTTCTCGTGGACCCCGGAATGCCAACGAGCTTTGGAGGAACTCAAGAGATACTTATCGAGCCCCCCGCTGCTTCACACACCGAAGATAGATGAACAACTATACTTGTACCTGGCGATCTCAGAGATAGCGGTAAGTGGAGTTCTTGTTCGGGAAGAGGAAGGTAAGCAATTTCTAATTTACTATGTTAGTAGGACCTTTGATGAGGCCGAAACTAGGTACCCTCACCTGAAAATATTGGCGCTCGCTTTGCTAAGCGCCTCTAGGAAGCTAAAACCGTACTTCCAATGTCACCACATATGTGTCGTAACTACTTACTCGTTGAGGAACGTTATGCATAAACCCGAACTCTCGGGCCGATTGGCCAAATGGGCCGTAAAAATAAGTGGTTACGATATCGAGTACCGACCTTGGACCGCCATTAAGTCTCAAATTTTGGTAGATTTTGTGGCCGACTGTATACCAGCCCTAATACCCGAGGTCGAAAGAGAGTTACTGGTTAACTCTGGAACTTCCTCGGAAATCTGGACCCTATTCATAGACGGTGCCTCAAATGCAAAAGGGCCTGGACTTGGTATCGTACTAAAGCCACCAACAGGTAATATAATTAGACAATCCATTAAAATTGTGAAATTGACTAACAACGAGGTCGAATATGAGGCCATAATTGCAGGCATTGAACTAGCCAAGAGCTTGGGGGCAGAGGTGATCGAAGCCAAGAGCGACTCCCTCCTTGTGGTAAACCAAGTTAATGGGACATTCGAGGTCAGAGAAGAATGAATGAAGAGATACTTGGACAAGTTACAGGTGACATTACATCGGTTCAAAGAATGAACTTTGCAACATGTGCCCCGGGATCAAAACAGCAAGGCTGTTGCCCTCGCTAACTTGGGATCGTCGATCGAAGACAATGAGATCAACTCGGGAGAAGTCGTACAACTTATGAGATCGGCAGTGGAAGAAGGCCACGCCGAGATCAACTCGACGAGCCTAACTTGGGCCTAGAGGAATAAGTACGTGGAATATCTCAGGACCGAAAAACTGCCCTCGAACCCGAAAGAATCGAGAGCCCTGCGTACGAATGCAACCCGATTTAGCCTGACCGAAGACAAAACCCTGTTCAGAAAAACATTCGATGGACCACTTACGATATGTCTAGGGCCGGGGGATACTAAGTACGTTTTAAGGGAAATCCATGAAGGTACCTGTGGAAATCATTCGGGTGCCGAATCACTGGTTCGAAAAATAATCAAAGCCGGTTACTATTGGATCGACATGGAAAAAGACGCAAATGAGTTCGTAGGAAAATGTGATGAATGTCAAAGGCATGCTCCGATGATTCATCGAGTCGAAGAACTGCTACATTTGGTCTTGTCACCATGGCCTTTCATGAAATGGGGGATGGACATCGTCGGCCCCCTCCCACGGCCACCCGGTAAGGCTCAATTTACTTTATTTATGACTGGCTATTTTTCTAAATGGGTGGAAGCACAGGCATATGAGAAGGTCAGAGAAAAATAAGTCATCGATTTTATCTGGGACCACATCATATGCTGGTTCGGAATACCGGCCGAGATCGTGTGCAACAACGGGAAATAATTTATTGGCAGTAAAGTAAGCAAGTTTCTCGAAGACCATAAGATCAAAAGGATCTTATCCACTCCTTATCATCCTAGTGGGAATGGACAAGCTGAATATACCAACAAAACCATACTCTAAAGCCTTAAAAAGAAGTTAACCGACGCCAAAGAAAAATGGAAGGAAATGCTCCTGAGGTCCTATGGGCGTACCATACAGCCTCGAAGTCCAGTACCGGGGCCACCCCGTTTTCTTTGGTTTATGGCACCGAAGATTTAATACCAGTCGAGGTCGAAGAGCCAAGCATCAGACTCTGATATGCAACGAAGGAATCGAATGACGAAGCTATGAGTACGAGCCTTGAGCTATTAGATGAAAGGCGCGAAGCCGCCCTTGTACGGCTGGCCGCCCAAAAATAGTGGATCGAAAGGTATTACAATCAAAGGGCCAACCTTCGACACTTCAATACCGGGGACTTGGTACTAAGAAAGATCACACTAAGCACCCGAAACCCGAACGAAGGGAAATTGGGGCCGAACTAGGAAGGACCGTACCGAATTATCGAGATCACCGGAAAAGGATCCTACAGGCTCGGAATAATGAACGGCGAGGAACTACCAATCAACTGGAATATAACTCACTTAAAGCGATATTACTATTAAGGTGCGGTCCCGTTTTTTCTTTTATTTACATTTTAAACTAACACTTGCAGGTAGCCAACAAAGGATGATATGAGACCCTAGGTCTGAAAAAACGCGTTGCACTCTTTTTCCTTTAAACCGGCTTTATCCCAAATGGGATTCCCGGCAAGGATTTTAACGAGGCAACAAATAAATTGTACTAACTTAGAATCGAAGGCCGGCTACGAACCGGTGACAATGATCACAACAATATTCGAGGCCTCTCTTCGGTCAACCCCGAACACTGGGGGGAAATATCCTCGGATATCGAATTTAACAAGGGAAGAAACTTCGTGATTGAAGGGTCTCGATCAATAGGATTTATTGTAAGGGCCAAACGGTCAAATGAACCATGCCCTCTCAAACCGCTCGAGCCCTGGCACAAAACATATATACATGTACAACTATTATGCACAAGAATAAAAAAGAAGACTCTTCTTTGCACATAAACATCTTGTCCTCAAAAATATTTCTTGCATTTCTCAAGGAATTTCCTACACCTGATCCCCTAAAGGTATCGAGCCCAAGGGCCACCTTGATCCGAGTTTGAACATTCACTCCACTCGGGGACTGTAGGCATTGCATAAATTAAAAGGCTAAGGCTATTCTTGGGTCAACAAAACCCGAGGGCACAAAATATTATTTGGCATTGCCCGAACTAAAAAGGCTACGGCCATATTAACACGGCTCGGAGACGTCCGAGACTCGTAACAAAAACAAGGCCTTCAAAGAATTTTTTTAACCGGTTCTAAAGGCTACCCTCAGCAAGTTATAAACCTATATTATTTTGGGGAAAAGTTTTCGGTAACACCAAATCCCTATAATGCCTTAATATAAAGTAACGTTAAAGGCAAGGTTTGTTTGAACCTTCGAACATAACCTAATTATTTCATGCTAAGATATTTCGACCTTTGCGAATACAAATAAAAAAGCNAAATGGACAAGCTGAATCTACCAACAAAACCATACTCTAAAGCCTTAAAAAGAAGTTAACCGACGCCAAAGGAAAATGGAAGGAAATGCTCCTGAGGTCCTATGGGCATACCATACAGCCTCGAAGTCCAGTACCGGGGCCACCCCATTTTCTTTGGTTTATGGCACCGAAGATTTAATACCAGTCGAGGTCGAAGAGCCAAGCATCAGACTCTGATATGCAACGAAGGAATCGAACGACGAAGCTATGAGTACGAGCCTTGAGCTATTAGATGAAAGGCGCGAAGCCGCCCTTGTACGGCTGGCCGCCCAAAAATAGTGGATCGAAAGGTATTACAATCGAAGGGCCAACCTTAGACACTTCAATACCGGGGACTTGGTACTAAGAAAGGTCACACTAAGCACCCAAAACCCGAACGAAGGGAAATTGGGGCCGAACTGGGAAGGACCGTACCGAATTATCGAGATCACCGGAAAAGGATCCTACAGGCTCGGAACAATGAACGGCGAGCAACTACCAACCAACTGGAATATAACTCACTTAAAGCGATATTACTATTAAGGTGCGGTCCTGTTTTTTCTTTTATTTACATTTTAAACTAACACTTGCAGGTAGCCAACAAAGGATGATACGAGACCCTAGGTCTGAAAGTACGCGTTGCACTCTTTTTCCTTTAAACCGGCTTTATCCCAAATGGGATTCCCGGCAAGGATTTTAACGAGGCAACAAGTAAATCGCACTAACTTAGAATCGAAGGCCGGCTACGAACCGGTGACAATGATCACAACAATATTCGAGGCCTCTCTTCGGTCAACCCCGAACACTGGGGGGAAATATCCTCGGATATCGAATTTAACAAGGGAAGAAACTTCGTGATTGAAGGGTCTCGATCAATAGGATTTATTGTAAGGGCCAAACGATCAAATGAACCATGCCCTCTCAAACCGCTCGAGCCCTGGCACAAAACATATATACATGTACAACTATTATGCACAATAATAAAAAAGAAGACTCTTCTTTGCACATAAACATCTTGTCCTCAAAAATGTTTCTTGCATTTCTCAAGGAATTTCCTACACCTGATCCCCTAAAGGTATCGAGCCCAAGGGCCACCTTGATCCGAGTTTGAACATTCACTCCACTCGGGGACTGTAGGCATTGCATAAATTAAAAGGCTAAGGCTATTCTTGGGTCAACAAAACCCGAGGGCACAAAAGATTATTTGGCATTGCCCGAACTAAAAAGGCTACGGCCATATTAACACGGCTCGGAGACGTCCGAGACTCGTAACAAAAACAAGGCCTTCAAAGAATTTTTTTAACCGGTTCTAAAGGCTACCCTCAGCAAGTTATAAACCTATATTATTTTGGGGAAAAGTTTTCGGTAACACCAAATCCCTATAATGCCTTAATATAAAGTAACGTTAAAGGCAAGGTTTGTTTGAACCTTCGAACATAACCTAATTATTTCATGCTAAGATATTTCGACCTTTGCGAATACAAATAAAAAAGCAAAGGAAAAATTCAAAAGTGATGAAAGGGAAAAGCCTTATATATATATATCAAAATTTCTTTACTAGGGTTGAATAGCCCCGATACATATTTTTTACAAAGGCCGAACGACCTCGACGAAAAGATAGTACAAAAAGCAAAAAGATCATAAATGATCTAATCTTCATCGGGGGCTACGTCGTCACCAACGAGGTCTTCGCCACCATCGGACTCACCCGACTATTCGGACCCCTCGGAATCTACCTCACGGTAAGCCAACTTTCTGGCCTTGGCTTCTTATATCTTGGCAATTTCGATATAAGCCAATACGTCACAATTCTGAGCATGGACTCCCTCGAGGGCCTCCCTTCGGGATTGCCACCCCGCATGCTTCACCATATTTCTCGCTTGGTCCTGAATCGCCCCGGCATTAACTTTATGTTGGGCCACCTTATCATAGGCCTCGGCCCTGACCACATCAACCTCTGACTTGGCCGACTCAAGCTCCTTGGCCAGATTCTCCTGACCGGAGATAGTTGAGTTCAACTGAGACTGAAGATCATCGATCCTTTTGGCCTGCACCAAAGTTTTCTCCCTTGCAGATCGAAGCTGAACCTCAGCCAAAGCCAACTGATCCCGGACAGTCTCCTTCTCCGAGGCTAGGCGATCCATGTTCTTCTTCCATTCTTCGGCCTCGGCTTTGACTGTATTCACCTCCTCCCGAAGTTGCTCGATCTGGTCAAGCTTTTTTTTGAACCTGCGCGTTCGGATCGTCAGCCATTGTGTCTGACTCATCATGACTAACTTCAAAAACTCTTCTTACGTGTTCGACCAAGTCGGTATACTCTTTCCGAACCGCTTCTAGCTCAGCCTGGGATTTCTCACTAAGAAGCTTGTAAGCATTCTTCTTCTCAATGAGCTCCCGAGTCTCGACCTCGTGACATTTGAAATCTTCTCGGTATCGGAGAAAAGCCTTGTGATGAAGTACTGAGGCCTGCATATACAAAGGAAAATGTTACGATTATTTAATAAAGGGAAAACATTACTGAGGCCTGAAAGTACATAATAAAGGTATATTCGAAGTTACCCGATTCAACACATGTTGAGCTTCGTTGAAAAGGCAGGGTGCATCTACCTCTTTCATCGACGTGCAAGCTTGATTAATCCTCCTCTGTAGAGCCGGGGGCTATACAGGCGCATAAGGTGGTCAATGGTGAAGAGAAATCCCTCGACCTTTCTCACAAAGAAGCGGAGAAGAATTACTATCCTTCAGAACGAAGGATGAATCTGACCGAGGGTCACCTCATACCTCTTACAAAAGGCGATGATGACCGGATCTAAAGGACCCATCATGAAAGGGTAAGTGTAAACACTTAAAAACACTTCACGTGGGTGGTGATCGATTCCTCGGGGGTAGGGACCACTACAAGCTTATCGGCCCAATTGCAATCCTCTTTGACCCTCTCAGGGACACTGTCAGTGACCGAACATATGTACCTCGAAACCGGCTTGCACTGACCCGGTACCGAGGAGGTTTTCTCAAAATTGAAATCGGCTCCGGTTGGACACCCCGCAGGAACGAGCATCTTTGGAGGGGGTTCTGGTGTCGGTTCTTGAGTAACAACAGGCGAAACGTACTCAGACGGTCTCGAGGAAGAGGGATTTTCTTTTTGAGAAACGGATTTTGAAGTCTTTGCCATTTGCTTCTAAATATAGGAGAAAAAAGGTGTTGATAAAAGAGGAGGTATAATTAACAGATGACTTATGAAAGCTTTTAGAAAACCAGAAGGGAAGAAGTTTTAAACTAAAGCTTTTAGAAAACCAGAAGGAAAGAAGTTTTAAACTTTAGTTTTCAGAAGACCAGAAGATGAGAGTAATGAAACTTTCTTAAAACACAAGAGCGCAATGTAAAATTTCTAATGAATGGATGGAAGTGGTATTTATAGTTTTCTTAAACGACGGTTACCATCCTGTAGCGGCCGACCGTTAACTGACACACATTTAATGCCTTGAAGACTGTGCCGACGGGACATATCAACTATTCTTGTCACTTACGTCATGAATTCGTCGTCATGATATATCGAAGTGAGAATCTGAGGCTCATGTCATTCCTCGTCATCTACTCTCCGAAGAACGAGGGTACTATCTGTATACGGGTAAAACCGAGCTCGATATTCGATAGAGCTTCCGAATTCCCTGATTAGGCCAGGGTCAAAATATCTGTGATCGGGTGAAGTCGAGCTCGAAGATCGATCTGACGTCTAACACCATCGGCTAAGATCGGCACCTGGTGATTATGATCGAACCCAAAGCATTATCAAAGTTAGCTATCGAAACCATCATATTTGCCCTCGAGTTTACCGAAGGCGTAACCGGTCCTGTTTCCAATGGCCTCGAAGAAAGCTTTGCCAACTCATCCGGTAGGGATCCGTAATTCTCGCCATTAACCAGTTATTACGGCAGTAATCACGGAACGGCTCAAAAAGGGAACCAACGGTCAACAAATCAAGGACTTTTGCTTTTTATAGAACAATAAAATAATACCTTAAAAGGTAGATCTCCCTTAATATATAAAGGGGCTTGACAATTCATTAGGAACATTGTAACATATATTGATAAGCAACACATCCGTTAAGTTCTTGCTCTTTGATATTTTTATGTCAGTAAACGTGTATTCAACTCAAGGGTGGGTTGCTTCCTTACGCTGAAATCATCCAACTCACGTGGTTTTTAGTTAAATTATCGTCATTTATTTCAATTGCAATCTAATTTATCGCTTTGTATCAAGTTAATCCGCATATCCAAAATCACTAACAAATTCACGTTACACAAGGCAGTTTATTGCTAACACGGTTACGGATATTTGTAGATATTTTTGCATTAATGATAAAATAATGTCAATTTCAATGGATAATGCTACTAGTAACACAAACTCTATAGCCTTGCTTACCACAACGTTAAATCCTGCATTTAGTGATATTTTTCATGTTAGATGTATTTGTCATATTTACCATTTAATTGTGGGTGATGGTATGAGAATTTTAAATATTGAAATTGAAAAGGTTCGTAAATGGCTTTTTTATTCAAACCGTAGAAGTAGACTTAGAGAATATTTTAAAAGATGCGATGAATTTGGCCTAAGAGAAAGAAAGGTTCCTAAACCTTGTCCAACTAGATGGAATTACATGTATGAAAGTTTGGTTGTTGCATATAAATATAGAAACCCCATAAACTCAACATTTAATGCACATGTAAGTGATGATGATGAGCACCTTACAAATGGGGATTGGGCTAATGTTAAAATACTTGTAGATTTTTTAGAAAAATTTCATATTGCTACAAATGAATTTTCTGGGCAATATTATCCTACTATTTCTAACTGTTTAGTTTATATTGCAGAATTTGCAAATTTGTTTGCTCATTTTTCAGAGGGTGAGGAAATTTATAAACTTGCTATTAATTCTATGAGAAAAAAGTTTAAATTTTTTTTTTTTCCTTATTCCCCCTATTTATGGTGTTTCTGCTTTGTTAAATCCTTGTATGAAATTAGGAGGTCCTCATTTTTGGTATGAAACTGTTTATAATGATTTAACACTTGAAGATGAGGAATTGTCTCGACTTCCGGAAGCAATAGCCACAATTAGAATAAATTCTCAAACTATTTTTAATACTTATCAAGTTGCATTAAATTATGCTAGACCGAATGTTCCAACTCCTTCTTCTTCTGATTCTCAATCATCTAAAAGAACTGCGGGAGTAAGAGCACTTAGTGCTTGGGCGGGGTTTAGGGGTTCTTAAGGTTCTAGTAGTAATGATTTTTCACAACTAAATGAGCTTGAAGTATATTTGTCGCAGGGAATTGAGGAAGTGAATCCTGACGGCTCCTTTAATCTTTTGGAATGGTGGAAGGACGAAGAAAAACACTTTCCGATTCTTTCAAGGATGGCCCGAGACATTTTAACTATTCAAGCTTCAACAGTGGCATCAGAGAGCGCTTTCAGTCAAGCAAGACTTCAACTCGGTGATTATAGAGCGTCTATGAGGGAGAGCTTGGAAAAATCAGTACTTTTCAGAGATTGGATCCGTTCGGAAAGAAGAAATTTTGGACTTGCTGAATCACAACCAGAGGTAGACGAAGCTNACTTACGAAGAAATGCTAGTTGAACTTGCGAACGATGTTGCTTCGCCCAGAAGTGGCGATGACCAAGTTACTTTTCCGCCACCACCAACGAAAATTCCTCCGGACCTTGATAGATTTATGAAGTTTGTAAGAAATACCATGTAACTTGTATGAATAAAAATTAGTATGTATTATGTTACTTATATTTTGACACATCTTGATTAGTTTATTTTTCTTCTCAATGATGGTATTAACACCTTGTTGTGCTCATTCCATAGGGGGGATGAAGACTAAGAAAGATATTTCCATATTTTTTAATGCTATAATAAAATTACAAGACATTGCTTTGAGTATCTCTTTACAATATTTTTGTCTTTAGACTTAGATATTATTTTTAACATCCTTTTGTCTCTAATTTCTATTTAATTTTTTGTTTAAAATCCGTTGGACCCACTTAGCCCATTTAGCCCGCGGGCCGGGACCGTTTAGCCCGTAACCGTTTGGTCCCGGGCCCAGGCCGGTCCTTACAAAAAGACCGTTTAGCCCGGGACCGTTTGGCCCGTTTAATTTGGGAACGGTCCGGGATCGGAACCGGGATCGGGACCGTTTGGATCGGACCACTTAGGCCGTTTAGGCCTAGGACCGGCCCACTTGCCACCCTTATATCAAGTTAATCCATATATCCTTAAAACTACTAACAAATTTAATTGTTATCCGATTTTGAGGGTAAACAACTACCATTTTAATTCACTCATCACTCGTTGGTGATGATGTGTAGTATGAACTAACATCAATACATAAGTAGCATTTAACAACTACTTATATATTATATTATATATAAAGTTAAATTTTGGTGGCTTAAGAATATTATTACGTCATACTCGCTCATACGTTATACACTTAGATAGTAACATCAGTTTTTGTATTTTCTTTTGGAAAACTTATACAACTCTTAATATAATTTGTATGTTCATAAAAAGTCTTCCTATTTTTCAATTTCATTTTACATTCTAAAATAACCTCAAGTCAAGTACATAAAATGTTACGTTACCTACCAAATGGAAAATAGCTAAGACATACTAGGAATTTTTCCAGGAATTGTCATAGATATTGTGTAAAATGCTAGGACGTTTATAAGATTAGCTAGGAATATTCCAAACTAATTTTCAAAAGGGAAGTAGTATTAATGTATTAAGTCAATTGGCAATAAAATAATATATCATATTATTTTATTAGCAAGTACTAAATGTGGGACCTAAAGTCCACTTGGCAAAAGATGAGAGGAGACTCATACAATTTATGTCGGCCACATAATAGTTGTATCTGGTACAGAATAAAACTTTTCGATTCCCACATAGATGTGTATGTGTAAGCCACGTCATAAGAATGGGACCCAATAGCAGTATGGTGATCACATGGACACCTCAGCAGTCCCTTATTTATCATACTTGTTAAATGCTTTTTTCCGTTAGGAGAAAGCCAAAGGCTCACTGTCTCACAGTGGAGCGTAGTGCACCTGATAACAGCCCATGCCTCTGGAGAGAGAGAGAGGAGTGATTATATATGCTGACCTGGCAGGATCATAATTCCACGTCTCTGCCAACACCTACTAGTCCGACCTTTGCTCCCCAATTGACCGAACCTCCTTCCGAATATTCCAAAGAGACTTGATATTCCATTTTTTCAAATATTAAATTTGATTTTGCCAAAAACATTAATTAACTTTTTTTATTGCATAAATAGCTAATACAATTTTCTTTTGTAAGAAGTAAAAAATTTAAGCTTCAAAACATAGTTTTTTTTTATCTTACTTAAACATGGTATTAACATATATGAAGTGCTTTTATCTTAGGAGTTACAAATTAGGTAAAAATATATAAGTCATCCATTCCATTTTACATGAACATGTTTGATGAATTACAAAGCTTTAGATAAGAAAATTTTTAAAATTTGTAACACTAAATATGACACAATATTAGTCTGACTTAAAAAAATATTATTAAGGTAAAATGAGAGATTAAAATTAAATTATTTTAGACATAAAATTTGTTATCCCTATTTTTCTAAAAATATTTAAATTCCTTATATAATAAAAAAGTTATACACATGAGATTTCATCTAATTATGGAATTTAAGATAATTTTGAAGTAGAAATATTAATAAACTAAAATGGAAATGAGACATTGCAATCCAATACATAAGAATATTATTATTAAACAAAATATAAATAGCTCACATGTTTAATGAGATTTATTACTAATAGTTGGTATATCTTTTTAAATAAATTTTATTTATTTCCTATTTATGAGTTTCAAAAAATATATATTTTAAAAAATATTTATTCTCTTTTTTAATCAAAGGTATAATTATTGTTTTTTAATTTGAGTTTTAGTTTTTCCAAAAACTTCAGTTAACTTTTTCTATTGCATAAATAGCTCATACAATTTTTT
>AWOL01S0033663.1:5482-30282 GCA_000715115.1 Nicotiana otophora
CAAATCCTTCTTCTCTATATTTGTTAAAAAAAGAAATCAAACCTTTTAATTGATCTATGGCAACATCAATATGCATGTCTTTTGACTGCATACTTTTGCTATCTGAATTTACAACAAATAATATATCATACCAAATAGTCATACCCAATAAAAATTTAAAGTTTTCGAGTTCATATGTTACTAAGGAATTAGCTTCACTTTTAGTTTTTGGATCATCATTAATTTCTACTAATTTCAATAAAGCATCTCTTATTTGTGGAGTTTGAAATCTTATTGCTTTAATACTTTCAATACGACTTTCCCAACGAGTTTGCGACAATGATTTAAGAGTTAGACTAGGTATACTATCCTTTAATACTTTCCATCGCTTAGTAGAAGATGAAAATAGTGAATATATACGTTGTACCACTCTAAAAAATGATATAGCTTTTGTACAAGAATTAGCCATATCACAAAGTAACAAATTTAGATTATGACAACCACATGGTGTATAAAATGATCTAGGATTTACATCAAGAAGTCGCTTTTGCACTCCTTGATGTTTTTCCTTCATATTGGACCCATTATCATATCCTTGTCCTCTTAAAATTATCAATATCAAGTCCAATATTTTTTATTTCATCCATAATAACTTCAAAAAGACCTTTTCCGCTTGTATCGTCTACTTTTAAAAATTCTAAAAAATATTCATTAATTTTTATTGGAGTTACCGAAATATCCACACTCCGCAGTATAAAAGACATTTGTTCTTGATGACTTGTATCTGGAGTGCAATCAAGTATGATAGAGAAATATTTTGCTTCTATAATTTTTTTTATAATTTTATTCTTAATTTCACTTGTCAATAAGTTTATCAATTCATTTTGTATTCTATGCCCAAGGTAATGACTATGAATTTCATCATGCTTAATTCGTCGAATATGTTCTTGCATGACAGGGTCAAATTCTGAAATCATTTCAATTAAACTTAAAAAATTTCCATTATTCTCTTGATATATCTTTTCATTTTTTCCTCTAAATGCTAAATTATTTTTTCCAAGAGTTTTGATCACGGCAATAATTCTTGACAATATATTTTTCCAATGCTCTCTATCTCTATTAATTTGTTCTTGAACATTTTTATCGATTGTTTTATCTTTTTCAGTCTTATTTCTAAATCAATCCATGCAGCCATGTTAATAATATGTTCATTTGTTGTTTCATGAGTTTTGAGCTTAGTACTAATATTTCTCCAATCATTACTACCTTCACTAGCTAGTTTACTACTACAAGTTCCGGAACTCAAACTAAACAACTTACAACAAAAACAAAATACTTTATCTAAGTCTTTAGAATAAACTAACCATCTTNTTCTATCATGTCTTTCACCATTCGCCAATTTTTGAATATAATGTGTAGTAGAAAAATGTCTTGAAAATGTATCATTCGAAAAATTTGTGTCAATTATTCTAATNTTATCATTCGGAAAGTTTGTGTCAATTATTCTAATCAGCCCCTTTTCTACTAATAGATCTCTCAACTTTGTATCTACAATAGTCCATTGACTAGGATCATATATATTTATAGGAG
Organism: Nicotiana otophora; assembly: GCA_000715115.1. Taxonomy (NCBI): domain Eukaryota; kingdom Viridiplantae; phylum Streptophyta; class Magnoliopsida; order Solanales; family Solanaceae; genus Nicotiana; species Nicotiana otophora. The sequence goes on from AWOL01S0033663.1 coordinate 7,052, forward strand.
TTGAATTATCTATTTCATTCATAAGTATCAATGTATTTTTTTGAGGATCTATTTCCGACTTGTCACTTGTTCTTTTTCTACTTGAATATTATTAATTTAGAATTATCTAACTCAACCGAATTACTAACTTGCTCATCTAGAGAACACTCTCCCAAATTTTCTGATTCAAGATTTTTATTATTCAATAAAAATTTGTCAAGAGCACCTTTTTGAGATTGTATTAGATTTTGAATTCTTCTTCTTTTCTTGAGTTTTTCATAACCAGATTCACACTTTCTATTTGACATACTTATCTTCTAATAATAANTATCTAACTCAACCGAATTACTAACTTGCTCATCTAGAGAACACTCTCCCAAATTTTCTGATTCAAGATTTTTATTATTCAATAAAAATTTGTCAAGAGCACCTTTTTGAGATTGTATTAGATTTAGAATTCTTCTTCTTTTCTTGAGCTTTTCATAACCAGATTCACACTTTTTATTTGACATACTTATCCTCTAATAAATAATCTAAAAATGCACTAAATAGCAAAATATTAAATTTTAGATGAGAAAATAATAAAAAGATAGAATAAATAGCAAAATATTAAATTTTAGATGAGAAAATAATAAAAAGATAGAATGATAGAACCTGATTCAAGAACGGATAGCTTGATATCAAGTTAAATTTTCTGCTCGAGTATGCTTGTTGTAAGACTTGAATTATGAAAATAGAACAAACAAAAACACTCCACTATTTCTTGAATCAATACACTGAACTCTGAAGTCTGAAGCTCCACAATAATACTTTGATCTTTGGCTATTGAAGAATGGAGTCTGATTAATTGAAGAATAGAGTATAAAAATATAATATAGTGGCATAATGCTATTAGTGCACACGTTGTCTTCACTTTGCTCGACAAAGTCACGTTGTCTTCACTTCAGCAGCTCCACAATAATGTTGGCTATTGAAGTTGAAGAATGGAGTAAGAACAAAGTATAAAATATAATACATTGGCATAGCTATTACTGCACACGTTGTCTACTTGTCTTCACTTTGCTCAACAAAGTTTTGTTTGAGATAGTTGTGGACTTGTGGTCCACTATCTGAAATTTGTGTTCAAACTTCTCGTTTCACTTTATAATTTTTTTTAATTTTTATATATATATATATATAATTTAGGTATAACCAAAAAATGGCCCCCCCATAAATATGGGGCCTAAAGCAATTGCTTTACCCGCTTTATGGACGAGCCGCCCTGATGTGTATTATGTGAATCAGTACACTAAGATATAGCTTTTATTCGTCATATTCTAATGCCAAATGCATTTTGAACAGGAAACCATTGAACAAGCATTCTACAAATGGCTGCTAACGACCTACCAAGGTGACTGACGAGCTTTCGTGCTTTACTTGTGTGATGTTATATCATTCTGTCATTGTTTTGGACGTTGTTTAGTTGTTCACATTTTCAAGTACCAAAATCTGTAAGTGGGCTGGAGTTCATAGTTTATTCTTTTGCTTGAATATGACTTAGCTCTTTCGGATGATGTAGTAGAAATAGTTGTAGATAAGTTGGTGTAGCGGCCTAAGTTGCTCCGACATGGCAGTTTAGGTGCCGCACCCGTGTCGACACGACACTAGTATGGGTGTGGGTATGGGATCCGTACCGGATCTGGTCAAACAATTTTGGGTACTTTGACCACGATGGACAGAAAAATTCGAGACGAGATACAATTTGATTATCGAAATCAGAACTAAAACTAGGGTAAATTTGAAGAAAATAGCATATCTTATCTAGGAAAATAATCTTTTACTTATCTAGAACTTGAAAATAAAAAGGAAATCCACGCTTTACAAGCTATACGTAAGTATTCCACAAAATTTCTCATAAATTAGAGAAATTTTTATTTTTTAAAATTATTTTTAGCCGGATCCCCGCATCCGTATCCGTATCCCCGAATCTTAAAATTTATATCTTGAAAGATCCGACCTCTAGATCCGCACCCGTGTCGGACACCCGCGTCCGAGCAACTTAGGTAGCGACTGATGCAAAAAGCAATCATAAAATGGATAAAGATTTCTTAGGTAGTACTTCTAGCTTGACTAAGTGGCTTTGATTGAACTGTCGGCATTGTGATGTAGGCTATGCAGTGTGATTAGTAAATGCCGTTTTTTCACATTTGTATTGCATAATTCATTCAATATGGTCACGAAAAGACCGGCTGCTTGAAGTAATATAAGCTGAATCTGTATAGACATTGATATCTTGAGAATTCAAATAAAGACGCTGAAAACATTTGACGATGTAATTATGGGTAGGGATTTTAGTTTCAGTTTATATGTTCAGAAATAATTGCATATTTTTAGATGATTAAAATAAACTTTCAGCTCTTTGCTCAAAATAATGAAAATTGTCATGGTGTTGGCATATAATAGGCTTAGTGGACTGTGAGTCAGATGCACTCCTAGCCCTAGGTGATGGTAAGACCTATACTGCATGCACAACTCTGTGCAATTTTCTTCCAACAGATCTTATGTATGCTTAAGAAGGTATTTATGGAAGACGATTTTGATGGTGCAACATGGAGGTAAGAGATTAAGACTTAAAGAATCATTGAACTATAACAACAAAGCACTGCGAGGGGATTGATTTGCTAGCATGATTGGACTGGTCCAGCTCTGCATATGGCTGAAAACGTGTATAGTACACATCTTACGTGTATTTTAGTGTTCTAACTTCACCTTATCTGTTATGTGGAAAGTTGAAGGAGCGACTTATTTATATTTTCATTGTAGTTAATATTGAAAAAATTGTTGTTGTCGTATTAATGTCCTATGGTTCACTTTGGCCTTTTGAACTAGAAAGCCTAATCCAAAGGGAATTTTTTATTCAGTTTTAAAATGAGGAAAGTAGGGCCCTCCATGGTGCACTTTAGTAATGCAAGATGGAAGTGGCTGTTCAAGATCTGTTTTGACATGTCTATTATTCTAAAAGTTAATAGCATATCTTGTGGAGAATGAAGCTGGAAGCCTGGAATCGCTCAGTTGGTTAGAGCGTGTGGCTGTTAACCACAAGGTCGGATGTTCAAGCCCTCTTTCTAGCGTATAATTGTTGCATATCTTACCTTTACGACCCCACTTGTGGGATTAAACTAGGTTTTGTTGTTGTTGTTGTTGTAATAACACATCTTGTGGAGTAAAATCACATTCTCTTCATTATTTGCTCCAATAGTTCTTGAAATCTGACTGATGTTAGCGATAACTTTTTTCAGTAAATTACTGTTTGCTACTTGATGCTGTTTTGATTCTTCATAATGTGGCATAGGATTAATGTTGAGTACTTTAAGGATAGGGACCGGATGTACTTTACATGGAGATTTTCTGTATTGCCTTCTCAATTTCCATGGGATAAGCTTTGATTGCGTCCTTATTTTATGTTTGATAAGTTTTGACCGTGGACACTGAATGGTGAATGTCTGACCAACTTACGATGAATTGGTTGTTCAAACTTGAAAGAGAAATGTTCGACCAACTTACCTTTTGAACTGCTGTTGAAAGAGTTTTTGTTTTGAATGATCTTCATGTATAAAAGCCGTTCCATCTTATCCATTGCTTTTCAATTTTTCCAGACGAAAATGAATTTTTGAAAATGTTTTAGATTTCTTCTAAGCTCGGGAGGCATCACCTGTTACTTCAATGATATTCTCTTGAGAATGTAAGAGTATTAATGAATTGGTTAGCTGTTGGTCTTTTGCCATGTTATGAATATTACTAGCATCATAATTTGTTAACACAAGTGTTGTCATCATTGTTTATTGTTATTGTAGTAGATGCAAGACAGGAAAGTTGGTCGTTGCATAACAGGATCTTATTTCTTACCTTCTGAATTTCAGAAGCACGGGATACAGGTATTGTTTCAATTGCATTGACAGAGATGCAGCTCTTTGAACTTTGAAAAAAATGCTCAATGTGTAAAAACTATCTCCACTCTCCAGAGCTGCTTCTTTTCTCAAAAAGCACATACACCTAAAACATGAGTAATTTAAATTGCGCATGTATCTTTTAAAGTCTTTTTCCTTGTTATATAGCTTATTTATTGGTGTAGAGTGTCCTTGGCTTAACTGAATTTATAGGTGAATTGTGTCATTTCTGCAAGCCTGAGTGTTCACAAATTTGAAATTTAAAATTTTCTTGCATATCTATTCCAAGGTCCTATATACTAATAACAACTGAATTTAAGAAATAGATAATGGATATGATCCTTTTCTTTTAAGATATATGATTGCTGCCCACAAAAAAAGGAAGTGTCAGTACTCAGCAGAAACAGATTTGATTTTTCTCTTTTAGGTAGAGTCTGAAAACAAAAGCTAGAAGTTTATAATAAGCAATATGACGTTTGCGGCTTGAAACAATTTTTTGCAACTTTGCTGTGCACTAATAAGAGTTGGCTTCTGTACCTGCAAATCGTTGCTAAGCTTTTATCCTTCTGCTATTGTTTTCGTATGCACAATATATAGATCAGTGTTATATCTTTTTTGGTTTTGCTGTTTCTCTGGTCTATAACATCTCTTTGCCATTTTGCCCATCTATCTTGCTCTCCTTAGAGTTTCATTGTTATTTGACAATCTAGATGCTTTTTTCTGCATCACTAGCATTAGCAGAGATGTTTCTCTGAGCTGACATATTACCCTTTCATGGCAAAACTTCAGGACCTTATTTAGTTATTGCATTCCTTGCACTAAAATATAGACTTATTGTGTTTTACATGTGCACTGGCAACTTATTAATGAGGCAGAACAACTAATACACCTGGAGTCTCTAAATGTTGAGCTTGCAAACTACATTTGGTGACTAATCATGTAATTTGTTTTTGGCAGAATTTTGTTGATTTTATGGACCTTGAAGACATGATCACTGAAATAAGGCGAATGGATCTTGGAATGGTGATCCCATAAGCTGTATCAGGGTTCCAAGGGTCAACAAATCCTTCCTCATTTCGTTTGTCGTATCTTCCAGGTAAGCTTAAGATATATGATTAGTGTTCTTTTGCTTCAAACTTCTGGTAATAGTTTCATACACAGTCACCTTTACCTCCTAAATGAAGAAGTAGAAATTGTCTGTGTGAGATGCTCAATTTTTGTGATCAATGCTTGTTTTGTGTGGGAACATTTGCACTAGCATATCAGATGCTCAGTCTTGTGTTGACTGCTCATTCTTTGTGGATGTCCATAATACTCACTTTCAAGTAACTGAAACGATTTGTGGGCTAGTACCTGATGTACAATTTCTTACTTTCTCATGTGATACGAAACATGATCAAACTAATAAAAAAGAATTTCGTTAGTTCAAAGGCATTCAGATAAATGCAAGAATGTCTCAACATCTCGCATGAAAAGAAATAAAGAAGCCCCCCCCGCATATCCCTGGCAGTAGCCCTTTCCTGACCTGAACCAAAAATAGTACTATAAGATACTAAAGAGTCAAGATGTACAGTCACATTGGTGAGCCGGGAACTCTAACAAGGGGATTCAAATAAATGCAACTTTTCACGTACAATCGTACAATTCAAACGTGCAACCTAAAGCAATTTTTGAACAACCACCCACCTTCGCTACCATCCCAGGTGCTTTCGTTATCTCCAGCATATATATATATATATAGATATAATGTGTGTGTGTTGCACAATATAATTTTTTTGACTATTACTTAGCTAGCGTTTGGCATAGATTCCCAAATTTGTTTTGAAATTTTTATTTGGGTGAAGTTTGGTTTGAAGATGAAAATGTGTTTGGACATCAGTTTTCAAAACATATTTCCCAAATTTATTTTGGAAAAACATGAAACATGACTTATACCCACAAGTTCTAAAAACTATCACAAATACCCAACAGTACCATTATCAATAACATTCATTATATTATCGCAAACCATAGTCCTGAACATAAATAAATTTGATACAAAATTATCATTTTTATAATGAACTACATGATACACTATCAGGTGATCGAGAAGATGAAGCAACATTGTTACAAAATAATAAATGATAGACTCTTATAAAATACAAAAGTTTGGGGCAATTGTTAAAAAATGTAATAGTGATATTTTGGCCCAAAACCAGCTATTGAGTTGGTTTTGAGATTTGGGATTTTGCCAAAATGTAGGCAAAATCTATGGCCAAACATTTATTTGCCAAATAAAATCCAAATTTATTTTGACAAAATCTATGGCCGGGTCCTTAGAATTCAATTGAACCCCCTTATTATATGTAGCTCCGCCCTGTATACAGATGGTTGGTGAGACTACATATCTGGTAAACTTTTGTGTATTTGATTGGATATTTTGAAAAATATTCATCCCCACACCCTCACTCCACTACCCCCAGTCCCTCCCACCCCCAATAACACACTCCTATAGTGTTTGATTAGATTATATATAAAAATACTTTTGGGATAATATTTTTCGATTTCTAACCAGTACCAGAAAATAAGTAAGAAAGTCGCTTTCAGAAAAAACTTCTTTCATACAATAAATTTGTAAGGATTTTCCTTGTACATTCTGCAAAATACGTCATAGTTATTCGAGTCGCAATTCGACCTATCCCTCGTTCAATGATCATTAGAGTACCTCAATAGTCTTATTTGCGTAATACAAACTTGCACCGTCATTTAATTCATGTTTAAAACTAGATTAAAATACTTCAAATCTTACCCCCAGAAAAACTGCTTTTCGCCATAAAAAACGTGCTAGGTAATAAACGGTGGCAGCCACGGATGGTTAGCCTTGGTCAAAATCATGACTAATTGAGGCCTTGCGAAAAATTTAGTCGTGGTTTATTTGAGCGTCTTAACATTTGTTTAGCTACGCGAACATGTGTAATTAAACACGAAGGAAATGAAAATATAATAGAAACCTAAATTTTGCAACAGAGCAACCGTGGCTAAGTATGGGAGGATTTAGGTTAGCCATAAATTGCTGATGTTTTCGAAAATCTACTTATTACATCGACTGCACAATCAGGATAACTCAAAAAAAAAAATCATATAAAAGAGAAACTCCCTTATATTCTGCAAAAATAGGTATACTCACCAGAAAATATATTTAGAGATAAGTTTCAGTTCAAGATAAGATAACAGTGAAGATGTTAATAGGAATAAGTATAACAGACCAGATACAAGTAAAAGGAAAAGAAAAGACAAAAATAACCATTTCTAAAGTAGTGATTCTACCTCCTCAAGCTGCTTGGAAACAGAAGAAGCCTCCTACTTAGCTTTCATCATTATCAATTAATTGAATTTCTCAAGATAAATGTTTCACATATATAAAGCAAAATAAACCCAGATTAGTAGAGACAATTACAAAAATCCTCTATATGAATCTTCTATATTCCAAATCGAAACTATTACTTCTCTATTTTGTTCCCACAAAATCTAACTGGTAATTAAAAAAAAAAAAAAAAAAAACAGCAGTAACCCAATTGTTGATGATTTGATTCGAAATAAAAAAACCTTTTCTAACTAGTTTGATAGGCTAGAGTTTTTTCTTCTTCTTTTTTCCCGGGAAATTGAAATATTTGACAGAAACACAATTAGAACTCAATTTGAAATCTTTCATTTAATTTTTTGATTGTAAAAGAAAAAAAGAATGACGGAAGGATATTGAAGAAAAGAAAGACTCAGAAATATCCATGTGTTTGTTAATTACTTCTCATTTTTTTATTTACTAGTTTTAGTGCACATGCGTTGCACGTGTCTACAGTGTCTATCAATTAAAAATATGTACATTGACGTCAAAATAAAATACAATATTTGTTTAAAGGATAAAAAATATTTTTCTCATAGTAATTGTATTAAATATCTTCTGAATATGCATAGATGATGAATTTAGTTAAATTTTAGTTGTGCATTATTTTGTAATTATACATATCTTATAATATAATTTACAAATATGTTAAATTTTATCTCACCTGAAATCTCTTTATGAATACATTTTGGTTTCTACTAATTTCATCCTTATTTCTTTAAGTTTGTAGTTAAATAATTTAATTCTTAATGCTATAATTAAATTTTATTTTATATTCTGATTTATTTTATCGCTGATTGTCTTTTTATGAAAAATAATTTATGTACTCTAAGATTTTTGTAAACTAGAAAAATAATTTTACCTATATGATGAATTTGGAAACGAATAAAATTCATCATTCTCCTCCACCCAGTAATGCTGTCTCAAGTCCTGATACATCTTCGCGGCACCCGGATGAATGGAATACCGCGAACTGTGAGCCTCATGGAGAATCAACTCACACAAACCATCTATATTGGGCACACATAGCCTGCCCAGCATCCTCAATAGTGACCTCCATAGCATCACCGTGCTGGACTGTGTCCTTAAGGACAGGTAGATGGGGGTCATCATGTTGACGCTCCCTGATACGATCATAAAGAGAAGACCGAGAGACCAAACAAGCCAATACTCGACTAGGCTCAGAAATATCCAATCTCACAAACTGGCTGGCTAAGGCCTGAACATCCAACGACATGAGCCTCTCTGCTGCTAGTAGATATGCTAAGCTCCCAAAACTCTCCGCCCGGTGACTCAAAGCATTGGCCACCATATTGGCCTTCCCAAGACGGTACAAAATGGTGATATCATAATCCTTAAGCAGCTCCAACTACCTCCAATGACGCAAGTTAAGATCCTTCTGTTTGAACATATGATGCAAACTCCGGTGATCGGTGTAGATCTCATAAGGGACACCGTACAAATAGTGCCTCCAAATCTTCAAGGCATTCACAATAGCTGCTAACTCAAGGTTGTGGACATGATAGTTCTTTTCATGCACCTTCAGTTGTCTGGATGTGTAGGCAATCACCCTACCGTCCTGCATCAAGACCTTGCCGAGACCAATCTGCGACGCATCACAATATACAGTATAAGATCCTGAACATGTAGGCAATACCAATAACGGAGATATAGTCAAAGCTGTCTTGAGCTTCTGAAAGCTCTCTTCACACTCCTATGTCCACCTGAGCGGAGCACCCTTCTGGGTAAGCCTGGTCATAGGTGCTGCAATAGATGAGAAGCCCTCTACAAATCGACGGTAAGACCCCGCCAAACCAAGAAAACTCCAGATCTCCGTAGCTGAGGACTGTTTGGGCCAACTCTGCACTGATTCGACCTTCTTCGGATCTATCTTGATCCCATTACTCGATACTACATGACCCAAAAATGCCACTGAGTCTATCCAAAACTCACACTTTGAAAATTTTGCATATAACCTCTTTTCTCTCAGTGTATGAAGCACAGTCATCAGGTGTTGCTCATGATCCTCCCAAGTCCGGAAGTACACCAGAATGTCGTCAATAAACATAACGACGAATGAGTCAAGATAGGGTTGGAACACACTGTGCATCAAGTGCATAAATGTTGTTGGGGCATTGGTCAGCCCAAATAACATCACAAGAAACTCGTAGTGACCATACCGAGTCCTGAAAGTAGTCTTCGAGATATCTGACTCCCGAATGTTCAACTGATGAGAGCCTGAACTTAAGTCAATCTTGGAAACCACTCTGGAACCCTGTAACTGATTAAATAGGTCATCAATACGAGGCAATGGATAGATGTTCTTCACTGTGACTTTGTTCAACTGGCGGTAATCAATACATATCCGCATAAAACCATCCTTCTTCTTCACAAATAAGACAGGAACACCCCAAGGTGACACACTGGGCCAGATGAAGCCCTTATCAAGTAACTCATGTAACTGCTCCTTCAACTCCTTTAACTCAGGAGGAGCAATACGATATGGAGGAATAGAGATGGGTTGAGTTCCCGGTAATAAATCAATGCCAAAATCAATATCTCTGTCGGGCGGCATTCCCGGAAGATCAGCTGGAAATACATCTGGAAAATCCCTCACTACTGGGACTGACTCAACTGTAGGGATATCAATATAGACATCTCTCACATAAGCTAGACACGCGTCACACCACTTCTCAACCATTCGTTAAGTTTTAAGAAAAGAAATAACTCTATTTTGAGTATACTCTAAGGTACCTCTCCACTTTAATCGTGGTAATCCTGGCATAGCCAGCGTCACGATTTTGGAGTGACAATCAAGAATAGCATAATGGGGCGACAACCAGTCTATGCCCAAAATAATATCAAAGTCTATCATGTTGAGCAATAATAAATTGGTTCTGGTCTCAAAACTACTAAGAACAACCAAACACGACCGATACACACAGTCAACAACAATAGAATATTCCATAAGTATAGACACATAAACAGGGGAACTCAAAGAATCACGGGCTACGCCCAAATATGGAGCAAAATAAGAGGACACATAGGAATAAGTGGAGCTTGGGTCAAATAAAACCGACGCATCTCTATGACAGACCAGAACAATACCTGTAATGATAGAGTCGGAAGTAAGTGCCTCTGTATGAGCAGGAAGAGCATAATATCTGGTGTGGCCTCCCCCTCTAGGGCGACCTCGACCTCCCCGACATCCACCTCGAGCTGGCTGAGCAGTTGGGATGGTAGCTGGTGCTGTAATCATAGCCTGAGGACCCGGTGGAGCACGCTGCGCCTGAGAAGTTTGTGGAGGTGCATCCCTCCTAAGTTTGGGGAAATCCCTCACCATATGGCGAGTGTCGCCAAACTCAAAACAAGTCCTCGGAAGGCGTGGCTGTTATGACTGGCTCGGGCCAAGTTGCTGGTCTGACCGCTAAAAGCACCCCGTGCAGGAGGTACACTAGATATTGGCGGTGCATAATAAGACTCCTACGACGTAGAAGAGGCCGGAATACCGCTGGTGGTTGGAAGTGCTGAATGGACGGGGTGACTCACATAACCCCTACCATGACGAACTGCAGCTGGGGCACGAGTACCACTATAAGTGCCAAACTCTCGAGACCTCTTGGCCTCCCTGTCCTCCCCCTCCCGAGCAAGCATACCCTCCAATCTCCTAGCAATACTCACAACTTGCTGGTATGAATTATCCATCTCCAAATCCCGGGTGGAGTCCCTCAATAAACCGACAAGCCCTCTCTCAAACTGTGGCAACCAAGGTTGGTGCATGTCGGGCCAAATCTCTGAAACAAACGGCATACTCTGACACAGTTATAACACATTGGCGCAACTGCTCAAACTTCGCGCGCCATGTGTCCCTAAGACTCTAAGGAACATACTCCCTCAAAAACATGTCCGAGAACTGAGTCCATGTAAGTGAATCTGCCTCAGTTGGACTACCCAACTCATAAGCAGAACACCACTCATTTGTTGCTCCTCTAAGCTGGAATGTAGTAAAAGAAACCCCACTCGACTCCGCTACGCCCATAGTACGAAGAATACAGTGACAATCCTCCAGAAAACCCTGGGCAACCTCTGACGCCAATCCACTGAAGGTAGGAGGGTGGTACTTCTTGTACCTCTCAAGTCTGAGCTACTCCGCCTTAGAAACTGCTGCCCTAACCTCGGGCTGAGCCGGAGCTACCAACTGCATCGGTATAATCTCTGAAACCTAGTCGACCTGAACCCGCTGCTCTGGAGTACCGGCGACGGGAGTATGTGCTCCTCCCCTAGCCTGAGATGTGGCAGTAGCAAGTGGAATCAATCCAGCCTAAGCTAAGTTGCTGAACATGCTCAGAAACTGGGCTAGAGTCTCGTGGAGGGCTGGTGCAGCAACAGGTACCTCAGGTGCCTGCCCTCCTGCTGGAGCTACTGGGGGATCCTCTGTAGCAGCTCGTGTGGGTTATCTGTCTGCACCGCGTGGACGTCCTCGGCCTCTACCCCGGCCCCGGCCTCTCGCGACTCTAGCAGGGGGCGCTAGTGCCTGGTTATAAGATCTGCATGTACGTGTACTCACCATCTGTGAGAGAATAGAATACATAAGTTTAGAATTTGGAAGTCAACAATATCACACGACAAGGAATCAAGGAAGTGTAATTTTTCCTAACAGTTTCATAGCCTCCCGATGATAAATACATACGTCTCTGTATCAATCCGCCAGACTCTACTAAACTTGCTTGTGATTCATGACACCTATGAACCTAAAGCTCTTGTACCAACTTGTCACGACTCAATTCTCCCTCCGTAAGACGTCGTGACGACACCTAGTCTTTATGACTAGGTAAGCGTAAAAAATGCAAAAATAAAAAAAAAATTGAAGTAAAACTCAACAACTAGCTACAACAGATAACTAAATAACTGGTAAAAATACCGCTCGACATGTACAATAACCAACACTCTAGTAATACACAGTATTCCCAAAACCCAAAACATCATAAGTCACAAGCTACAGAAGAACAACTAGTATCTTTGTACACCGAAGTCTAATAAAAGAAGTACGGAAGGTAAATGACATAGGAGAGAATAGAGGGCGACTCCGAGGTCTGCGGACGTGGCAGATGTACCTTGAAGTCTCCGTACAACAGCAAGCACTCTCAGCTAATAGCGGGGCTGATAAGAAGCACCTGGATCTGCACAAAACACATGTGCAGAAGAGTAGCATGAGTACACCACAACGGTACCCAGTAAGTGCCAAGCCTAACCTCGGTAGAGTAGTGACGAGGTTAGGTCTGGGCCCTACTGGAATATAATAATATGACAGATAATATAATAAAATGAATTAAAATGGAGAATTTAATAGAAAGTATTCACAGAGCAGTAACAACACATCACAATGAGATAACAACAGGGGCACACCCGAGATACCGTCTCGTAGTCCCAAAAGTAAATACTCAACATGGGATCTCCCGAGATACCGTCTAGTAGTCCAAAAGTAAATATGCGAGGAGATACCCCGAGGTACCGCCTCGTAGTTTTAAAAGTAAATGTGCGGGGAGATTTCCCAAGGTACCGCCTCGTAGTCTCAAAAGTAAATATACAAGGAGAACTCCCGAGGTACCGCCTCGTAGTCTCAAAAGTAAATATGCAGAGAGAACTCCTGAGGTACCGCCTCGTAGTCTCAAAAGTAAATACACAGCTCAAACCGATAAATACAATAGTTAACTGCAAGAATTGTACAATTAAGACTGATAAAGATCCAGGAGAAACATGAAATCAACTAGGCATGCTGCACAGAGTCTAAATTAGCAGTTAAAGCACGTAGACATGCGATATTAGTCTAAACAGGATAATTACAAATGCTGGTATAACTCAATTAATATTGAAACAAGTCACTACTCAGTAAGATTCGGGTTTTACAACAAATAGCTCGTGTACGCACTCGTCACCTCACGTACACGACGCTCACATATCACAACAGTACCAAATCCTAAGGGGATCCCCCCCCCAAGGTTAGGCAAGCCACTTACCTCGAACCAAGCTCAATCAATAAGTAAGAATTTCCTTTCCTCGATTATCCGACTCCGAATGGCCCAAATCTAGCCACAAACAATTACATACCATAAATACAACTATAATAGACTATTCTAATTAATGAAATCAAGACTTTAACAAGAATTTCAAAAACCGTCCTAAAAGATCGACCCGGGCCCATATATCGAAATCGGGTAAAAGTCACAAAATATGAACACCCATTCACTCACAAGTCCTACCATACCATAATTACCAATATCCGACATCAACTCGACCCTCAAATCGTCAAATCAAACTCTCCAAATCCCTAGCCTCAAACTCCCAAATTTCACCTTGAATACACACTAACTAGGTGGAAAAATAAATGGGGAAGCAAGATTATTGGTCAAAAATAAGCACAAAGGACTTACCTCAAGAAATCCCTCGAAAATGCTCTTAGGAAATCGCCAAACCCGAGCTCAAAATGTTTAAAATAAGCAAACATCTCGAACCCTTTCATTTAAGTGTTCTGTCCAGCATTTCCGCTTCTGCGGTCACTTAGCTGCATCAACGACGTCGCAGAAGGGAAAACATTCCCGCATCTGCGGTTCCCTCGCTCCTGAGGTCGAGTCTCCTGCACTGCGACACTCCCGCTTATGTTGTCCAAATCCCGCTTCTGCGGGTGCGCATCTGCGCCAATGCGTCCGCTTCTGAGAACAGGCCTCCCCAAGCACGCGTCCGCTTCTGCGATCCATCCCCCGTAGAAGCGACTCCGCTTCTGCGGCCTTAACACCGCACATGAGACCACTGGCCAATTCCCCTAGCCTCACACCTGCGCCATATTGCTCGCACCTATGGTCAGCCTTGCGTAGGTGCGATTACACCAGAACCAACCCAGCATTAGAAAATCTTCTAAGTCCAAAAATGATCCGTTAACCATCTCAAACTCACCCGAGGTCACCCGAGGGCCCCGGGACCTCAACCAAATATACCAACTAGCCCAAAACCTTTAACGACCCGACTTATCATTTTAAGAATTTACACCCCGTTCAATGACTTAAGATCTCGAGCAGCTTCGTAATATGTATTATGACCCGCGGGTGTGGTCGAGTTTGATTTTCGGAAGATTCGAAATTTAATTAAAAGAATAATTCTTATTTAGAAGCTTAAATGAAAAGAGTTGACCGGAGAGTTGACTTTTCAGCAAAAGACCCCGGAATAGAATTTTTATGATGTCAATAGCTTCGTATGGTGATTTCGAATGTAGGCGTATGTTCGGATTTGGATTTGGAAGTCCGTAGGACAATTCGACGTATTTTGGCGAAAGTTGAAAAATGGAAGATTTTTGAAAAGTCCGACCTAAGGTTGAATTTTTTATAACGAGGTCGGATTTCGATTCCGGAAATTTGAATAGCTCTATTTCGTCATTTATGGCTTGTGTGCAAAATTTAAGTCATTCTAGATTGATTTGATACGTTTCGACGCAAAATATCTAAGTTGGAAGAGTTGAAAACTCATAATTCGATTTGATGCGCGATTCGTAATTTCGGCATTGTTTGACATGATTTAAAGCCTCGACTAAGTTCGTATTGAAATTTGGGACATGTTGGTATATTTGGTTGAGGTTCCGGGGGCCTCGGGTGGATTTCGAAAGATTAATGGAGCAATTTAGACTTGAAGAAAAACTGCTAGAATTTATTGGCAGCAGCATGAACAGTGATCGTAGAAGCGTTAACAGTGCTTGCAGATGCGGAACTAGGCAGAAACATAAGGACCAAAATTCAGTCACTTTGCCATTTTGTTTTGGAATTTTTAGAGCTCGGGTCTTGGGCGATTTTGGGTATTTCTTTACGATTTCAACTCAAGTAAGTGTTCTATATCCTAAAGTGATTATATTTCATGAATACATAATTATATTCATCGTTTAATTCAGATTTAAATGGAGGAAATTAAGATTTTTGTAAAATCTTCCAAAAACGAAAATTTAAGTTTTGGAGGTCGAGTTGTTATCGGAATTTGAATAAATGTATGGTTGAACTCGTATCATAATGGATTTTTGGATTTCATAAAAATTATGTCGGGTTCCGAGAGGCGGGCCCCGCGTTGACTTTTGTTGACTTTGTGGAATAAATTTTTAAGTCGACGTATTATTATCCGAAATTATTTTTGATGAATATTAATAAGGTTATACAATTAATTTGGATAGATTTAAGCGGTCTGGAGGTCAATTCAAGCAAGAAGGCGATTTTGGAATATCGGCATAACTTCAAAAAGGTAAGTGTCTTGCCTAACCTCGAGTGGGGGAATTACCCCTTAGGCATCGAGTCTTATGTGCCATTTGTGAAATGTGAAAAGCCGTGTACGTAAGGTGACGAGTACGTACCCGGGCTTATATGTGAAAAATTTATTGAGTTAAAGTTTTAGGCATATTGTGTAGTAAATTGGATAATTGTTGGCATATATTGAATCGTCTAATTGCCATGCCTCGAATCACATTTATTGAACTTGTTTTTATACGACAATTCGATGTAATTATTACTTATATATTTATGTAAATTCCGTGAGTTCGATGGTTTGATATTTCTTGGAATTTAATTTCATTATGAATTTTTCCTATGCAAATAATTAATTAAGCAAGCTTAAGAAGAAGTGTTAATATAATTATCTAAATTTGGATTAATGAAGGTGTTGCCCTATGCTGATTATCTTCTATATCTGTTGATTGATTTTGAGGTTTTATATACATTGTGTGGAGCCTTGGACTATTTGTTGTGAAATTAATTGATTTTATTATATCATTGGAATTGATTGTGGCCATTGGGCAAAATGTGATATGAATTGATTTTGTTACGTTGTCGTGATAATATTCCGTGTAAATTATTGTGTTAATTGAGTTATTATTTTGAGGATATAAGGGTGGCATTTCACTATTGATATTATGTGGGTATAAGGGAGGCATTTCATTGTTGTTATGTGTGTTGGGATATTGTGTGGGTAGAACGATAAGGGTGACTATAGGAGAGATAAATGTGGCTATAGGAGAGATAAATATGGCTATAAGAGCGATAAGGGTGGCTATTGATATTATCAGGACGGAGGGATAAGGGAGGCTATTATAGGAGTGATCAGGATGGCTATAGGAGAGATAAGGGTGGCTATTGTGAGGGATGATATGTGATGATGTGGAGTGGTTGCATTGGTGATTTTATGTGATGTTGTGATTTTTCTTGTGTTTATTTTTATACCTTGTGCAATTTGTCTTGTTATTGGTAAATTGGTAATAGTCTGATTTATGTTGAAATTGAGAGTTTGTGGCTATTGTCAGGCGTATTATGAAAAGAAATATTGGCACGAGGTGCCGTGAGTAAATAATGATGATATTGGCACGTGAATTGTCCGTGCAGTTGAGATATGAAACGTGGGCACGAAGTGCTGGGGAAAATATGATGGTTTTATTATTGGCACGTGAACTGTCCATGCAGATGTGATATGAAAAAATGGGCACGAGGTGCCGGGGAAATATGATGATTTAATTATGGGCACGAAGTGCCGTGAAAATATGAAAAGGGTTGAGACCCATATTTTTATGATTATGAAATGAGGTGTCACATAGTGACTTTTAATTAAAAGAATTATATTCAAAATATTTATTTGGAAGAATATTTATTCAAAAAGAAGTATTTGAAGGAATTATATTTGAAAAAGATTTGTTGAAAGAATTATATTTGAAAGATATTTATTTGAGGAAATTATATTTGAAAGAGAATTATTTGGAAGAATTATATGTGAAAGATATTTATTTGAAGAACTTGATTTAATTGGGTGTACTTGTATTTATTATTTGTTGAGCAATATTAATAGTGTTCTTGTTGCCATGCCGGGCATATCACTGGTTGATTTGTGTTGCCCTTATTGTTATTTGTTTCCTATTATTTTATATACTATATTTCACAGGTTATTAGACTAGTAAGTGTCTTGATTGTTCCTCGTCTCTACTCCACTGAGGTTAGTCTTGATACTTCCCTGGGTACCGATTGTGGTATACTCATACTACACTTCTGCACATTTTTGTGCAGATCCAGGTATTGGAGTTATCGGACTCAGACAGAGTTAAAGTGAGATCGCAAGGATTCAAGGTAGAGCTGCTTGGTCGTCGCAGTTCCTTGGAGTCTTTCCATTTTATTATACTCTTAATTATTATTCAAACAGTATTGAGTATTCGATCCTTGAGATCATTTCATGTATTCAGTTAGAGTTCGTGACTCAGTATTACCAGTCTTGGGAGGTTGTATTAAATTATATATATTTTTAAAAACAATGGCTTGAAATGTAATTGTACTTGGCTTACCTAGTCTTAGAGACTAAGTGCCATCCCGACGCCTGTCGTGGGATTTTGGGTCATGATAAGTTGGTATCATAGCTTTAGGTTCATAGGTTCTACGAGTCACGAACGAGTCTTGTGGATCGGTACGGAGACGTTTGTACTTATCTTCGAGAGGCTACAGAATTGTTAGAAAATTTCCACTTCTTTCATTCCTGTCGTGCGGAATTTGTTGAATTTGGAATTTGAGCCTTTGTATATCTATCCTCTCACTGATCGGGAGGACACGTGCTACCGGGTTAGCTAAGCAGGCATCTGCGCATACTCCTAGGGCCGCAAGAGGCTTGGGCCGAGGTAGAGGCCGAGGAAGGGCACGTGTCACAGCTAGAACATCGGTTAGAGGGGCAGTTGAGGAGCTTCCAGTTGCTCCAATTGGGGGACATGCACTAGAGATACCTGTTGTTAGCCCCGGNACGGAGACGTTTGTACTTATCTTCGAGAGGCTACAGAATTGTTAGAAAATTTCCACTTCTTTCATTCCTGTCGTGCGGAATTTGTTGAATTTGGAATTTGAGCCTTTGTATCTCTATTCTTTCACAGATGGTGAGGACACGTGCTACCGAGTTAGCTGAGCAGGCATCCGCACATACTGCTCAGGCTTCAAGAGGCCGTGGCCAAGGTAGAGGTCGAGGAAGGGCACATGTCGCAACTAGAGCATCTGTTAGAATAGCAGTTCTGGAGCCTCCAGTAGCTCTAGTTGGGGGACAGATACCAGAAACACATGTTGTTACCCCCGGACTTCAGGAGACTTTAGCACAGTTACTGAGTATGTTTGGTACATTAACTCAAGCGGGATTGATCTCTGTTGCACCAAATATTTCGCAGATTGATGGAGTAGCTCAGACTCCTACCACTACTCCAGAGGAGCAGGTTCACATTAGTCAGGTTCCGGGTGTAATACCGGTACAGCCTGAGGTCATGCCAGGGGCATAAGAAGTCGAACAAAACAGACTTGAGAGGTTTAAGAGGTATAGTCCACCTACTTTCAGTGGCACAACTTCAGAGGATGCCCAAGGATTTCTAGAAAAGTATCATCGTATTCTCCGCACCATGGGTATTGTGGAAGTGAGTGGAGTTGCCTTTACTACATTTCATCTGTTAGGCACAGCGTATCAGTGGTGGCAAGTTTATGAATAAGGTAGACCAGCCGATGCAACACCACCAACTTGGGCTCAATATTCGGAAATGTTCTTGAAAGAGTTTGTTCCCCAGACTCTCCGAGATGCGTGGCGCATAGAGTTTGAACGGTTGTGTCAGGCACTATGACAGTGTCAGAATATGCTATCAGGTTCAGTAAGTTAGCTCGTCATGCACCTACCTTGGTTCCTACAGTTAGAGAGCGAGTCCGCAGATTCATTGAGGGGCTCGATTATGATATCAAAATATGCATGGCTCGAGGGTTGCAAACTGATACTCCATTTCAACAAGTAGTGGAGATAGCGAGGGGGATTGCGGGTGTTTAGGTGAGGAAATGGAGTCTAAGGAGGCCAAAAGGTCTCGAAGCTCTGGAGGGTTCAGTGGATTTTACTCTTCAGCTATGACCCATTATGGCGGAGGCTCGAGCAGTCGGCCAGCTCAATAAGTTCTTATCGTGCACCACCGACACGCGAGTCTTATGGTGGTTATTCCAGTTATCCGTCACAGACTCAGTACGAGCAACCGCGACCTCAGAGGGGTTGTTATGAGTGTGGTGATACTAGGCACATTATGAGAAATTGTCCCAGACTTAGGAGGGGTGGATTTTATCAGAACACTCAGGCTATGGGCCCCAATGCAGTTACTACTCCACGTGCACAATTAGTTATGGGTGGAGGACAGGCAGGTAGAGGGCACCCTAGAGGGGGAGGCCCAGCCTGTTAATATATTTACTATGGTGTGGCTAAGGCCACTACACCAGATGGTGTCATTACAAGTATGAACCTAATTTGTTAATAAAGGGATATTTTTCCTTAATTTGATTTGGTTCTGAATATTGAGGTGAGTCCTCCTATTATGCTTCGCTTATGGGTGAGCATCGTAATTTTGTGAACCACTTATATGTTTATCCATGTTGGGAGGTTTGATGATGTTAGCATGTGTCTATCATTTTATTTTATACACCATTGAGGGCTATAAGTCCAAAAGTGACTTTTTATTTCTCACTACAATAAGTTTTGATGTGATTTCGGAATAATTGATTTTAAATTTTATGAATTTTATGCCCTATTGGAATGGGGGTTCATTAAATGTTGTGAAAATTATTTACGAAATTTATTGAAAAGAAGAAAGAAAGGAAATTAAAATTTTCAGTTGGCACAATGTGCAAAATACTTGTGATTCGGAGTTCAGGACGAGATCCTCGCATTTTTTTATATGATGTGAAATATTTAAACTGGGATACGAGCCGTGGTGGAAGTGATATAAGGACAAGGTCCTTGTGGTGAAAACTTTATGAGTATAAATTCTCCCTTTTGTGAAATTAATTTTTTACTATGGTATTAATATGGAGACATGCCTGTTAGGCTTATTTGACAATTCTTGTATATTTTTCTGTGCATATTTAGCCATATTCGTGCTATAAACATTGAGTTTTAGCCTATAAGGTGGGTTCCCAGGTGGCGTTAAATGTGACTCGTTAAGTCGGGTAAATGGTTATGAGGTCTTCATGCCTCACATTTTGCTGTCAGTGTTATGAAAATTTGAAACGAGGTTTTGGTTAATATGAGGTTAGTTAGCGATGTTGTAATCGATTATGAACAACTATTAAGACCAGAGATGTGGTGATGAGCATACATATGATGTGCTTCATGTCCTGATAGCATTATGATAATGTAGTGCTTGTAATGCTGAGATTAGTGTTATTGATATATACATTATGGTGCTTTGTGGGGTTGTGGATGTGTTGTTAGGAGTTGTTTTGGTGTTACTCTGGTAGTTGGATGGGCCCAATTACAGGGGACTCTGCCAAAATTTCTGATAAGTTGATGTGTGCGTTGGCACGAGTTGCTATAGCCATTTGAGACTAATATTGTGCGTTGATGTGAAAAATCGAACTTTTTGAAAATGTTTGGAGTGTAAGAAATTTGGTCTTAAAGTTTACAAATATGGATAAAAGAAATAATCTCAATTGAGATGGTGTTGTCAGGTTTATTTCAAATACGGTGATGTGGGATCAACCGTGAGTATATGTGTAAAAGTAAAATCATCAATTTGGTAACCTCAGAATAATTCTTAGCACGTTCGAGGGTGAACGTTTGTTTAAGAGGTGGAGAATGTAATGACCTGACTTGTCGTTTTAAGAATTTACGCCTCGTTCAATGCCTTAAGATCTCGAGAAGTTTCGTAATATGTATTACGACCCGTGGGTGTGGTCGAGTTTGATTTTTGGAAGATTCAGAATTTAATTAAAAGAATAATTCTTATTTAGAAGTTTAAATGGAAAGAGTTGACCGGAGAGTTGATTTTTGAACAAACGACCCCGGAATAGAATTTTTATGATGTCAATATCTTCATATGGTGTTTTTGGACTAAGGCGTATGTTCGGATTTGGATTTGAAAGTCCGTAGGACAATTCGACGTATTTTGGCGAAAGTTGGAAAATGGAAGATTTTTGGAAAGTCCGACCGAAGGTTGAATTTTTGATAACGAGGTCGGATTTTGATTCTGGAAATTTGAATAGCTCCATTTCGTCATTTATGACTTGTGTGAAAAATTTGAAGTCATTCCGGATTGATTTGATACGTTTCGATGCAAAATATATAAGTTGGAAGAGTTGAAAACTCATAATTCGATTCGATGCACGATTCATAATTTCGGCATTGTTTGACATGATTTAAAGCTTCGACTAAGTTCATATTGTATTTTGGGATATGTTGGTATAATTGGTTGAGGTTCCGGGGGCCTCGGGTGGATATCAGAAGGTTAATGGAACAATTTGAACTTGAAGAAAAGCTGCTAGAATTTCTGGGCAGCAGCATGAACAGTGATCGCAGAAGCATGAACATTACTCGCAGAAGCGGAGGCAGCGCAGAAGCGTGAACAGTGCTCGCAGAAGTGGAACTGGGCAGAATCATAAGGACCAAAAATCAATCACTTTGCCATTTCGTTTTGGAAGTTTTGAAGCTCGGTTCATGGGCGATTTTGAGTATTTCTTCACGATTTCAACTCAATTAAGTGTTCTATATCCTAAAGTGATTATATTTCAAGAATCCATGGTTATATTCAGCGTTTAATTCAGATTTAAATGGCGGAAATCAAAAGTTTTGCAAAATCTTCCTAAAACGAAAATGTAAGATTTGGAGGTCGAGTTGTTATCGGAATTTGATAAAATTGGTATGGTTGAACTCATATCGGAATGGGTTTTTGGATTTCATAAAAATTATGTCGGGTTCCGAGAGGTGGGCCCCGCATTGACTTTTGTTGACTTTTTAGAATAAATTTTTAAGTCGACGTATTATTAACTGGAATTGTTTCCGATGAATTTTAATGAGGTTATACAATTAATTTGGATAGATTGGATGGTCTGGAGGTCAATTCAAGCAAGAAGGCGATTTTGGAATATCGACATAACTTCAAAAGGTAAGTGTCTTGCCTAAACTCGAGTGGGGGAATTACCCCTTAGGCATCGAGTCTTATGTGTCATTTGTGAAATGTGAAAAACCGTGTACGCAAGGTGACGAGTACGTACCCGGGCTTATATGTGCAAAATTTATTGAGTTAAAGTCTTATGCATATTGTGTAGTAAATTGGATAATAGTTGGCATATATTTAATCATATAATTGCCATGCCTCGAATCACATTTATTGAACTTGTTTTTATACGACAATTCGATGTAATTATTACTTTTATATTTATGTGAATTTCGTGAGTTAGATGGTTTGATATTTCTTGAAATTTAATTTCATTATGAATTTTTTCTATGCAAATAATTAATTAAGCAAGCTTAAGAAGAAGTGTTAATATAATTATCTGAATTTGGATTAATGATGGTGTTGCCCTATGCTGATTATTTTCTATCTTTGTTAATTGATTTTGAGGTTTTATATACATTGTGTGGAGCCTTGGGCTATTTGTGATGAAATTAATTGATTTTATTATATCCTTGAAGTTGATTGTGGTCATTGAGCAAATTGTTATATGAATTGATTTAGTTGTCGTGATAATATTTCATGTAAATTGTTGTGTTAATTGAGTTATTATTTTGAGGATATAAGGGTGTCATTTCACTGTTGATATTTGTCTTTACGACTAGGTAAGCCTAATATTACGAAAAATATAAAGAAACCACAACATTTTAAAGATAAACAACATATTGGGAATAGCCAAGAGTAGTACCACTCGACATATACAAAATAATTTTGCAAGACCCGGAATATCACTAAGTCACAAGCTGCTATAATCTATGTAGCTCTATACAAAAGTCTGAAGATAATAAAGAAAATCTCTAGGCGAGGGAGTAGAAGGGGACTCCGAAGATCTGCGGGCGTAAGCAGTAATACCTTGTAGTCTCCGAGAATCAGCAGCATGCACTAACCCCGAGGCTGATAGCTCGCACCTGGATCTGCACACGAAAACATGTTCAGGGAA